>CM029543.1:5227175-5287175 GCA_017141395.1 Laodelphax striatellus | reverse complement strand
TCCTCCTCCTCCTCCTCCTCCTCTATCTCCTTCACTCCCTCCTCCTTTTCCTCCAACTCAACTTCTTGTTTTCCTCCTCCTCCTACGTTTTCTCCTTCTCATCCTTTATCTGCTCTTCCTCTTTCTACTTTCCGTCATCCTCCTCCTTCTTATCCTCCTCCTCTTTCCCCTCCTTCTTCTCTAACACCACCTCCTCATCCTCTTTCTTCCTCAACGACTCCTCCTTTTCCTCCTTCTCCTCTTCATACTTTACCTTCTCCTCCCATACCTTCTCTATTTCCGTTCCAGTAGTCTAATGTTTCGTCTTCGTCTTCTATATCATCTCCTTCTTCTTTCTTCGTATTTTTCTCCTTCTTCACCTCCTCCTCCTTCACTTCCTTCCTTCTTCTTCTCCTTCTCCTTCACCTCCTTCTTCATCTTCTCCTACTTCTTTCTTCGTCTTTTTCTCCTTCTTCTTCACCTCATTTTTCTTCTTCTTCACCTCCTCCTTCTTCGTATTTTTCTTCTTCGCCTCCTTCTTCGTATTTTCTTCTTCGCCTCCTTCTTCTTCTCCTTCTTCTCTTTCACCTCCTTCTTCTTCTTCTCCTTCTCCTACACTTCTACTTCATCATCATCATTATCATCATCCATCATCATCATCATCTTCTTCTTCTTCTTCTTCTTCTTCTTCTTCTTTTTTATCTTCTTCTTCTTCTTCATGTACAGCTTCACCTTTATCATCATCATCATCTTCTTCTGCTTCTTCTTTTATCATCATCTTCTTATTCATCCTCTCCACCTCCTCCTCCTATACCTCCTTCTCTTCTTTCTCCTACTCCTACTCTTCTTCTTACTCCTCCTCCTCCTCCACATTCTTCCCCTCCACTCTTTTATCAATCACTTTCTGTGCCAGTCAACATTCCATCCATTGTAACAGAATTCCTTCTATTGTATACAATACCATATTCTATTGTGACCATAGGCCTTCACAATTACTTTTGTCCGTGAATTGATAGGCTTCAGCAATTCAATTATTATCTATTTCTCTATAATTCGATTACCAGAGTTACTCAAGCCACCCACTAAGGATGGTACTTGAAGAATTAGATTATTTCCACGCATTCTTGTTACATTATCACAGTATTATACCTTAATTTAGTATTATCAATTTGATTTGATACTTTCATGTCCTTTAACTTTCTCTTATCCTTCTTCTTTTTCATCATCTGCCTCTTCTTCTTCTGTTTCTTTTTCTCCTTCTTTATCTTCTTCTCCTTCTTTATCTTCTTTCCTTTTCCTCCTTCGTCTTTGTTTTCTTCTCTTTTTCTACTTCTTTCCCTTGGTCTTTTATCTTTTTCTATTTCATCTTCTTATTCTTCTCCTCCTCCTCCTCCTTCTTCTTCTCCTCCTTCTTCTTCTTCTTCTTCTTCTTCTTCTCCATCTTCTTCTTCTTCTTCTCCTCCATTTTCTTCTTCTACTTCTTCTTCTTCTTCTTCTTCTTCTTCACCTTCTTCCTCTTCTACTTCTTCCTCTTCTTACTCCTCCTACTCTTCTTCTTCTTCCTCCTCCTCCTCCTCCTTTCATTCTCCTTCTTCTTATTCTTCTTCTTCTTCATCTACTCCTTCTTTTCTTCTTCTTCTTTTCATTCTTCTACATTTCTTCTACATCTTCGTCTTCTGCTTTCACTTCCTTTTTCATCTGCTTTTTTCTTTCATATTATTCGATTATTAGATCATTTCCACGCATTCCTGTTACATTATTACAATATTATACATTAATTCAGTATTATCAATTTGATTTGATTCTTCTTCGCCCTTCTAATTTCTCTTCCCTTCATCTTCTTCTTCTGCTTCTTCTTATTCCTTCTTCACCTGCTTCGTCTTCTGTTTCTTTTTCTCCTTCTTCATCTTCTTCTCCATTTCCTCCTTCGCCTTTGTCTTCTTCTTTTTGTTCTAGAGGTACCATCTAAAACCAGGACCCATCACCTTGGCTATTAAAAATGATAGGCCACTATAATACAGCTGCTACTATACACTGGTGTTTGTGAGGAAACTGGTAAATTGAATTATAATTATAGGTTAGCTCTGCCCTCTACGTAGAGAATAGAGGGGGCCTTTGACCGATCAAAATAGGGTGAGAGAAAGAGAGAGATAAGAAAGGGAGAGAGAGTGTGTGTGTGTGTGTGTGTGTGTGTGTGTGTGTGTGTGTGTGTGTGTGTGTGTGTGTGTGTGTGTGTGTGTGTGTGTGTGTGTGTGTGTGTGTGTGTGTGAAGAAGTAAATGAAGATGCAAAAGAGGAAGTATTAGAAGAAGAAGAGAAGAAGGTAGTGCACAAGGAGAAGACGATAGAAGAAGAGAAGGAGAGGAAGGAAAGGAAGAAGGTAAATGAAAATGAGTAGGAAAGAGAAGAATTTGAGAAGGTGGAGGAGTGGGATGAGGAGAAGAAGGCAGAAATTGAGAAGTTGAAGCTTGAGCAGGAGAGAAGAGAAGAAGATGATGATGATGTTGATGAAGATGAAGGAGAATAAGTAGGAGGATGTGAAGGAGAAGAATAAGAAGACTAAGAAAGAAGAAGGAGAAGAAGAATAAGAAGAAGGAGGAGGAGAGGAAGAAGATGTAGAATAAGAAGGGGAAAATAAGAAGACGAAGAAGAAATATTAGACTACTGGAACGGAAATAGAGAAAGTATAGGATGTGGAGGAACATGAGAATGTAAAGTAGTAGTAGGAGGAGGAGGAGTCGTTGAAGAAGAAAGAGGATGAGGAGTTGGTGTTAGAGAAGAAGAAAGAGGGGAAAGAAAAGGAAGATAAGAAGGAGGGGAAAGACGAAAAGTAGAAAGAGGAAGAGCAGGTAATAGAGGACGAGGTAGGTAAGGTAGTAGGTAAGGATGAAGAGGAGGAGATGAAGAGAAGGAGGAGGAGGGGTGATAGGAAGAGGTTTGGGTGAAAGAGAATGAGGAGGAGGAGTATGCGGACAAGGTGGAGAAAAAGAAGTACAAGAGAGAGAAAGAGTAGATGAAAATGAAAAAAAAATCCAAGCAATAAGTAGGTAGCAAGCTAATACGTCTGTCGAAAGCTTTCGCTACATCTATCAAAATATTGACTGCACGGATATCATTTTGCAGGCTAAATTATAGCTGTAGCCAATGAATTACTGTGGTTTGCCATGTTGAAATGAAGATTGATTAGTAATAGGATTGGTAGCTTTGGTCTGTGTCTAGTCTAGCTTGCAACTACTCTGCTCTCAAGGTCGTTATAGGATGATTGGCGATCTGCTGGGATCCGTTCTGGGGCCTTTGTTGTTTTTAGGATATCATCACAATACAATATTATTAATTGCTCTTCTCCATCCTTCTATATTCTTGTCGATCTACTTCTTTTCGTTGTTCTCTTTTTATTTGTTATTCTTCTTCTCCTTTTTCTTCTTCTGTTTCTTCTTTTTTCTATCCCTTTTCAGTTTTCTCCTTCTTCTTCTTCTTCTTCTTCTTCTTCTCTTCTTCTTCTTCCACGTCTTCTTCTTCTTCTTTCTTCTTCTTCTTCTTCTCTTCTCTTTCTTCTTCTTCTTCTCTCTTCTTCTTCTTCTCCTTCTCTTCTTCTTCTTCATGTACATCTTCTCCTCCTTGTTATTCTTGTTCTTGTTTTCTTCTTCTTCTCTCTCTTCTTCTCTTCATTTTCTTTTCTTCTTCTTCTTCTTCTTCTTCTTCTTCTTCTCCTTCTTCTTCATGTACATCTTCTCCTTGTTATTCTTGTTCTTGTTCTTGTTCTTCTTCTTTTCTTCTTCTTCTTCTTCTTCTTCTTCTTCTTCCTCTTCCCCTCCTCCTCCTCCACCTTCACCTGCTGCTCTTCATCTTTTATTCTAATTCTTATTCTTCTCCTTTTTTTCTCCTTCATTTCTTCTTGTTATATTTATTTTTTCTCCTTTTTGTTTCTTGCTTCTTTTTCTAGTTACCGTACTCAACTTCTTCAACATTCTTCAATTTATGGAATTCAACAAAATATAATTGATCATGTAAATAAAACTCTAGGATAATGAGAAGAGGGATAGGATATGAAGTAAAAGAAGAAGCAGCAAAACGTAAAGAGGATAGTGAGCAAAACTCTAGGATAATGAGAAGAGGGAAAGGATATGAAGAAAAAGAAGAAGAAGCAAAACGTAAAATAGTGAAGTAAAACACAAAGCAGAATCAGAATAAACAAGGATATTTGATAGAATTCGACAAAATTTTATTTGATAATGTAAATACAACTCTAGGGTAATGAGATGAGGATAGGTCATGAAGAAGCAGAAGAAGAAGAAGAAGAGGCAAAACGTGAAATAGTGAAGTAAAACACAAAGCAGATTCAGAATAAACAAGGATATTTGATGGAATTCGACAAAATTTTATTTGATAATGTAAATACAACTCTAGGGTAATGAGATGAGGATAGGATATGAAGGAGAAGAATAAGAATAAGAAGAAGAAGAAGCAAAACGTAAAATAGTGAAGTAAAACGCAAAGCAGAATCAGAATAAACAATGATATTTGATAGAATTCGACAAAATTTTATTTGATAGTGTAAATACAACTCTAGGGTAATGAGATGAGGATAGGATATGAAGAAGAAGCAAAAGAAGAAGAAGAAGACGTAGAATAAGAAGAATAAGAAGAAGAATAAGAAGCAAAACGTAAAATAGTGAAGTAAAACATAAAGCAGATTCAGAATAAACAAGGATATTTGATAGAATGCGACAAAATTTTATTTGATAATGTAAATACAACTCTAGGGTGATGAGATGAGGATAGGATATGGAGGAGAAGCAGAAGAAGAAGAATTGAAATGAATGACTGTCTTTATTTTCAACCTTGGAGGGCGAAGTTAGGGCGCAGTCGGCCCTCTCTTACACTTAACCCTCCAAAGAAGAAGAACAAGAAGAAGCAAAACGTAAAATAGTGAAGTAATTCACAAAACACAAGCAGAGTAAACATGAGTGAAGAAGAGCTCACAAAGAAACGTGCCATTAGATAATACTGTACTATATAACAGCTGGTTTGTTTGGGGAGGTCTATGCTCTCCACTTGAAGAGTGTGCGGAACGGGCCACTAATAGAAGAAGGAGAAGAAGAAGAAGAAGAAGAAGAAGAAGAAGAAGAAGGAGTAGTAGGAGAACTAGTGGAAGTAGTAGAAGAAGAAGAGGAAGAAGAAAAAGAAAGGATCCATGGTTTTTGGAGCAGCTGACTAAGGTCTGTATAGCATCCGTTCATTTCAGATGCACCTGGCTTCTAGTTTCTCCTCTCTGTCTTTCTCTCTCACACTCTCTCTTTGTCTCTCACATCCTCTCTCACACACCCTCGCTCTCTAGCTCTTTCTCTTCATTCCCCTCTTCCTCTGCCACACCCTCTTGGTCGCTCGCTCCTTTTCTATCCTTAGTTTTGTTCCTACTGACTCTTTTTCTTATATTCATCCTTTTCGTTCCACTCACTCTCTATCTCTTTCTCTCTCTCTCTTCATACATTTGACGAATAATTAGTTGTATAAATGTACTATTATAATCTAGAATTTAAGCCGTCATATTTGTTATCTACATGAATAAAGTAATAATTCTAAATCTCTCACTCTATCTCAAGGTCAAGTGTTGATGAAAAGGATTTCTTTGTATCTGCTTTTCCAAGAATGGACATTCATATGTCCAAACTTCGCCTTTTCATTTCATCTAGATAACTCACGATTATTAAATCATCAGTATATTTTTGCTTTATATCTACTCATGGCATAATTTATAAGCTAATGTAAATTTGACGAATAATCAATATTGTATATTTGTTATTATAATCTAGAATTTAAGCCGTCATATTTGTTATCTACATGAATAAAGTAATAAATCTCTCTCTCTCTCTGTCTAGCCCTTTCTCCTACTCTCCCCATATTCCTCTCTTACCCTACCGCAAAGGCCTCTCGTCCATTTCTATCTTTGTTCCTCCACAGAGAAGGAAGAAAGAAATTTCATTTCTTCTTCTTGTTCTTCTTCTTTTTCTCCATCCTTTTCTTCTTTCTTCTTCTTCTTCTTATTCTCCATCTTTATCTCTCAGTTTCTCTCTCCCCTCATACACGCATTATCTTCCTCATACACACACACTCTCTCACTCTCTTTCTCTTCTCTCTCATTCTATTCTATCCTACAGTTCTCTCTCTGTCTAATTCTCTCCTTCTCTATCTCTAACAAATACAGAATAAAAGAGCATCTGACACATTACAAAGTATAAAGAAAGCCCGCACCCTATTTATACTTGAGCAGAAGGGTGGCTGGTTTATAACTTGTTGAGCACGTGATGTAAACTATATCAACTCGAGTTTAGTAAACAATCAGCCGGTGGGTTGTTAGGCTAGAATAATTAAAAATATTCATAATAATTAATTATAAATATTCTAGACTAGATATGAAATGTCCACACTGTTACTATACACTCTCTGTACAGAGTGTACAGAGAGTGTATAGTAACAGTGTGGACATTGCATGTGAAACTTTTGATTGCTTAGCTCCGTCAAATCCACCATACTTTTGCCAATTCCCATAACATTTGCTATTGGAATTTAGAGTAACTTTTAAGTGAAAGAACACTCACGTTTTTTGATGAGACGACATATGTTTCGTGCTGGTGTTGCACATTTTCAAGTCCAAACAGAAACTGAGTTTTCAAGTCCAAACTGAGTTTCTGTTTGGACTTGAAAATGTGCAACACCAGCACGAAACATATGTCGTCTCATCAAAAAACGTGAGTGTTCTTTCACTTAAAAGTTACTCTAAATTCCAATAGTATTACCAAGTGAAAAAAGATGGATAACCAACAACAGATAACATTTGCATTGGAATGAAAAGCAAATCATATGTTATGATAAGTGATTCACTTCTAATCAAATTTCGCCTTTTCCTATTAGGCTAGGCGTACACCGGTTAGTCAAGACAAGACAAGACAAGATTAGTCACGTTTAGTCACAGTACTCCACATAGTTGCTTATGAAGCAACACACACTGATTAGTCATTGCATCGGTGTGTGCTGCTTCATAAGCAGCTATGTGAATTATTGTGACTAAACGTGACTAATCTCGTCTTGTCTTGTCTTGACTAACCGGTGTACGCCTAGCCTTAGTGTTCATCATTTCAAATGTTTTAATGCAATTCCAGTTAATTAAAGTTTTCAACATTTCTGATGTTAGAAAAGTTATTTTTGATGTCATTTCTCTTAGAATAAGTTCGACAAATCAATGAATGGGTTCATGTTTGCCTGTAATCCCATATCAAAAATAAAAATAAATGGTAAAAGTATGACGGCGGCGGGCAAAAAATTATTTCCACATACTGTTATGAAGTGCTCCACACAAATGGCCACACTGTTACTATACACTCTGTAGTCTAGGCTAGGTTACAGAGACTGTATAATCACAGTGTGGTCATTGGTGTGAAATGGTCCATAACAATGTGCTGGTACATTTTTTATTCCCGCCACCACCATACTTTTGCCAAATTTTTTAATTTGATATGGTATTACAGGCAAACATGAACCCAATCACTCATTTGTCAAACTTATTTCGAGAGAGCAACATCAAAAATAACTTTTCTAACATTAAAAATTGTCTCTCTACTCTTGGTATTGTGTTGAAAGCTTAGAATGATGGAAAACTAACACTGGCAAGTGCAAATTGTAGGTAAGAAATGAATTACTAAAAATAATATAAGATTTTCGTTTATTTCTTATGGGAATTGGCAAAAGTATGGTGGATTTGTCCGAACTAGGCATAATGTAGGGTGGAAATGTATCACTGAACATAACATGTGATTCGAATATAGTTTCGGTCAAATTTAACCAGCGTTAAATTTAATTGGCGTCAATTGAAGAAACTCATTTCCGATACTTTCAAATGACGCCGTTTAACGACTGTTGAATCTGATATGCTATTCATTTCTTGTCTTCTAGATTTGACCCCAGTTAACTTCAAGGTCGCATAAACTACGAGTTTTGAACTACATGAGATAGTTTCCAATCCTCCTCCTTCTCCTTATTCTTCTTCTTCATCTCCTCATTCTTCTTCTCTTTCTTCTTTTCATTCTTCATCTCCTTCTTCTTCTTCTCACATATTCTCTTCCTTTTCTCATTCTTCTCCTCTCCCTCCTCCTCCTCCTCCTTCCTCTTCTCTTTTTCCTTTTTTTCTTCTTCTGCTTCTTCTTCTGGAGTGGTTCGTAGCCGAGGCGGCTAAGGCGTCAGACTGATTAAGTTATCAGCAGTCAGATAAAATCCATTGGGCCAGGGTTCGAGCCTGGTTGACGGAAGGATTTTGACAATACGGCCACTCCGTCTTTCGGAGGAGACGTTAAGCCGTCGGTCCCGACTGCCTTAAAGTAGTCGTCATATCTCATCATCACCCCACTCATTACCCACGCACAAGCCTAGAGCTCATGTGGGCATCCTCAAAAAAAAAAAAATTAATTCTTCTTCTTCTTCTTGTTCTCTTTTTTCTTCTCTGTTTTCTTTTTTCTTCTCCTTCTCCTTCTCGTTCTTTTTCTTTTTTCGCTTCTTCATCTTGTACTTCTTCTCCTCTTTCTTCTTCTTCTCCTTCTTCTCCCCTTTCTTCTTCTCCTTTCTTCTTCTCCCACTTCTCTTTTTCCTTCTGCTTATTCTTTTCCTCCTCCTTCTTCTTCCTTTTCTCCTCCTCCTTCTCCTCCTCCATCTTCTCCTTCTTCATAATCTTCTCCTTCTTCTTCTTCTTTTTCTTCTTTCCCCCCCCCCCATAGGTTTCAAAAACTCCTCTGGGTTCCCCTAAAACGTATGCTAGATGTCTTGGGAATTCAATTTTTTTGATTCAGATACTATTTTGTCTTTGAGATTTGACCCCAAACTCATTCAAGTCTCGGTCAGCTTGCCTTCTAGATTTGACCCCAGTTTAGTTCAAGGTCGATTGATTTGCTACAATGAATAAATTATTGGTGCGCTAGCCTGGGCTTCAACCAATGGGAATGAATTTATCATGCTTCTAGTCTTGTCGAACTAAAATAGATTCTGGTCTAGCTGCCTCCTGTATTGATTTTGGTCAGACATGTATGTATTTGAACTCGTGTAGAACCTATACTAGAAAAAGGATCCTGATATTGTACTAGTATAGTGTATAGGTAATCTTCAATTGTATAGCAGGTCCCTTTTAACTTGTCAGAAAACATATGTTTTTGATCAGCAATATCACAATACTTAACCTACAAATGCTGAATCTTCAATCTTCAATTGTATAGCAGGTCCCTTTTAACTTGTCAGAAAACATATGTTTTTGACCAGCAATATCACAATACTTAACCTACAAATGCTGAATCTCGCAAATTATTGAAAAAGGTCTTTTAAAAAGTTATTCTTTAAAAAGGTATTTCAAAGACTTTGAAGGTCTTTGAGACTTTTAAGCCTTTTGATTATTGTGTGGAAGTCACTGTTTAATTATTACTGAAACAGCTGATTTCTGACAAGTTAAATGGATCGTGCTATAGTGGATCCATCTTGTTTTCTCACTTGATCTTAAGAGTGGGCAGTAGTAGTCAGCCATATTGGAAATGGTCCCATAAGATCAATGTAATCTTTTGAAACATGTAGCGACGTTATTTTTGGACAGAAAATTACGTTTGAAGTGTCATTGAAAAGAGAATAAAATTCTTCAGGGGTTCTTCTTTCTACTTTTTGAATTAGAAAATTACTGCAATACTTACAGCAAAAAAAATTTAACATTTTTGGAGGTTTTTTGGAAGAAATATTTGAAATTTGAAAAATCCATGCCCCTGTAATATTTAATAATTTATCAAATGGATTTTTTCGAAGAAGATTCGTCGTAAACTGTAGACGTGATGTGTTACAGAAAAATGCGTGTTTTAGCTTGAAATTACATTGATCTTATGGGACATCAATCCAATATGGCCGACTACTGCCACCCACTCTTAACTTAGTGTTGTCATGTAGTGGAATCTCGGTCACACTGTCACAGAAAATATCAATCGGTATCAAACTTATGTTTTAACGATGAGCAAGAAGAAGAAGAAGAACAATAGGGAGAAGAATAAGAGGAAGGAGAGAAAGGAGAAGAAAAAGACAACATTCTAGATCATCCAGAGAAGTTAATGGTTCTACATAGCAAAATAGAATCGAAATCACAAAAAAAAATGGAATTTCATAGACATTTTGCACACGTTCTAGGGAAATCCAGAGGAATTTTTGAAACCTGAGGAGAAGAAGAGGAAGAAGGAGAAGAGGAAGAAGAAGAAGAAGAAGACGAAAAAGAGAAAGAAGAGGAGGAGGAGGAGGAGAAAAAAAGGAGGAGGAGGAAGGAGAGAAAGAAGAAGAAGTAGAAGAGGAAGGAGGTGGAGAAGAAGAGGAAGAAGAAGAAGAAGTGGAAGATGAAGAAGGAGAGAGGAGGAGGAGGAGAGAAAGAAGAACATGAAGAAGTATAAGAAGAGAAGTAGGAAGAGGAAGAAGAAGAAGAAGAAGAAGATGAGGAGGAGGAGAAGAAGTAAAATTCGACTACTGGAACGGAAATAGACCGAAGTGGAACGAATTCCTTAAAATAAGAGTCATTCTAAGTAGTCCTAATGATCAATGTAGAGTCATGTGTGACTCGTCAGTCTGACTTGTTGCCATGTTTACAAATTGCTAGTCGACTAGTAACCATTAATTTCATACTCTATTGATTCTCCCTATGACTGTAGTTGACTCCATTTGACTCGATTCTAGTGAATTTTGTTTTTTTAATGGCTTGATGCCAAATTTTAGACTCTTCAGACTGTGTTTTAAGATGACTGTCGCAGACAGAGTATTTTTGTAAATTTTACTTTCACACCAGCGATCGGGAATGTGAATTGGGTTCAACGATGTCATGTAAAGTACTCTTCTGCTTCTGCTTCATCTTCTTCTTCTTCTACTACTTCTACTTCTTCATCATCATCTTCTTCTTCTTCCTTCTTCTTCTTCTTCTTCTTCTTCCTCATCCTCTTCCTCCACCTCCTCCTCCTCCTCCTCCTCCTCCTCCTCCTTTCTTGTTCTTCTTGTTCTTGTTCTTCTTCTTCTTCTTCTTCTTCTTCTTCTTCTTCTTCGTCATCTCCAACTTCTCTTGTGACATGAGGCTCATCGGTGAAACACGAGTTTAATGCCCGGTTTTTCAGTCGCTCAATAGACAGTTCATGGATCCAATAGCACTATTGAATCAATAACCATGTGTTTTCAAATGCAAAAAAAGTTATTGATTCAATAAGTTTATTGAACGACTGAAAAACCGGGAATAAGAGTGATTGATATTTTCTGTGACAGTGGGACCGAAATCTCTCTACACTAAATTAAGACCAAGTAAGAAAAGAAGATGGATCTACTACAATTCATTATTACCTATACTACAGAGAGTGTATAGTAACAGTGTGGCCATTTGTTTGTAGCATTCCATAACAATATGTTGAGATCTATTTCTCCCTCCGCCGTCGCCATACTAGTGCCAAATTTTTAAATTTTGATATGAGATTACAGGCAAAAATTAACCCACTCAATCATTTGTCAAATTTATTCAAGAGAAACAACATCAAAACTAAGGCTAGGCTAGTCAAGACAAGACGAGATTAGTCAAGTTTATTCACATTACTTCACATAGTTGCTTATGAAGCAACACACACCGATTAGTCATTGCATCAGTGTGTGCTGATTCATATATTACAAAACATCATTACTGTGAGTTTGCCATTCTCTCTTTCAAGTCTTATTATAATTATAAGGTATGTTCATAAATAATTATTGAGAAGAATGTTGAGTTGAATTATTGAGAAGAATTTCACCTTTAAATTTATTTTAAACAATCATCCACAGACTGAAAATTTTGTAACCCATTCCTCATTGTTTGTGGACTTGAACAAAGCATTCGACAAGCTCAAAGTGGCCGTTACATTGTTTGTTGACTGGAAAACAAATGCAGCTGATGTGTCGGTTGGCAGACCGTAACGGAAACTGAACGCGCGTCAATTAGTGACTACAAGTGTCGTGTGTAAGCCAAGCAAGTGAGCGATGGCGCATGGGGTTGCTCAGGGCTGTTCAATTGGGCCTGTGCTGTTTGTGATGTTGGTCGGTATGGCCTTGAGATTATTATTATTATTATTATTATGCTTATGGCTTTTATTAGCGGGGAGACCCTTTCGGGTGTTCCGCTTCGCCGAATCATCCAATTTCCGTAATGGGAAATGTGGAAAAGATATAGGTTATGTAGTCCAATATTGAATTTCACTGATTCGTTGTTGTAAGTATTTGGTGTTTCAGTGGAGTTGTCTTGATTTTTGGAAGAAGGGTTACGAACTATGGAAAAGATGTAAATGAATTCTTGAGATTTAATATTAGGCCTACTCTAAACATTTTTTTACAGGTTTCTTGTATTTTTTTATTAAATGTCCCGAATTTTGGAAAAATTATCCCATTTTTAGAAAAAATGTCCCGATTTTTGGGAAAAACTTCCCGACTTCTGGAAAAAAGTTCAGATTCTTTTTTTGGAATATTAGACTTTTCAGAGTGGTTGATAGGTGTGTTCTAGTTGTGGAAGGTTCTGTAATGTTAGAGTAACAGAGAAGGTGGATGAGGGAGATGAAGAAGGAGAAGAAGAAGAATAAAAAGATGAAGAAGAAGGAAGGAGTTGAAGAAGAAGAAGAAGAAGGAAGAAGGAGAAGAAGAAGAAAGAGAAAGAAGAAGGAGAAGAAAGCAAGAAAGAAAGGAGAAGGAGGAGAAGAAGAAAACGAAGAAGGAGGAGGAGAAGAAGAAAGAAGAAGTTGAAGAAGGAAAATAGGAGGAGGAGAAGGAAAAGAAGAAGAAGTTGAAGAAGAAGAAAGAAGAAAAAAAAGAGGAGGAGGAGAGAAGAAGAAGAAGAGATAAGGATAAGAAGAAAGAAGCAAGAGAAAAGAGAGAAGAATAAGAAGAAGAGAAGAAAAGAAGAGAAAGAAAGAAGAAGTTGAAGAAGAAGGAAGGCAGAAGAAAAAAAATGTAGACAGGAAACAGGCCTGTGGGCTCTGGGTTTTTGGGGGACCCTTCACCGGAAACTATTGATATAGGGCAGGCCAATATGCTCCAAATCTAGATCTTTTCTGTTGGGTTATACTGAAATCCTATCCTATCCTAAAACCTTTCAGAAAGTAATTCTCAAGTTCCTGAGGTATGATTGTAAGAATTTCCAATTACGTGAACGATAGCAAGAAGAAGAAGAACATGAGGGAAGAGGAGTTGAAGGAGAAGAATAAGAAGGGGAAGGATAAGAAGAAGAAGAAGAATATCAAGAAGGAGAGAATGAAGAAAAGAAGAAGTAGGAGAAGGAGAAGAAGAAGAGGAAAGAAGAAAGAGGGGAAGAATAATAAGATGAGGAAGGAGAAGATGAAGAAGAGTGCGAAGAAGAAAAAGAGGAATAAGAATGAGAGCGAGAACAAGAAGAAGAGGGAGGAGTAGAAGAAGAGTGAGGACGAGAAGAAGAAAAATAGGGAGATCAAGAAGAAGAAGGTGAGGGGGAACAAGATGGAGGATGAGAAGATGTGGGAGGAGGAGGAGGAGAAGAAGTAGAAGGAGGTAAAGAAGAAGAAGAGGGAGCATGAGGAGAGAAAAACGAAGAAGAAGAGGGAGCATGAGGAGAAAAAAACGAAGAAGAAGATCACCAATGTTCACACTGTGATTATACTGTCTCTGTAGCCGAGTCTATTAATCAAAAACTATTTTCGTAGCAATTGAACGTTTGAACATTGTCCCCCCCCCTACCAATAAAAACGCCCATACAAAGATATTGGAGCTATTGGAGTCATAAATTTTTAATTGGCATTCATCATTGATAAAGACGCTCTTATTCTTATCAAAAAAGGTTAAAGGTCCTACTATCTTGTAGAGTTTCCTAAATGGTGAAAGTACACATTGAGAAGATACAAAACATATCTTGGAAATTTTGTTTTTGAATTTGTTTTCCTAGCTTGCGCCGTCATTATTTTGAAACAGTTGGTTATTTTAACTATTTTTGTTGAAATTTAAAAATTGTGCATGAATCTTTTGAGCATCTACGATGTTGTTTTCTGTCAGATAATAGTATGGGGGTTTTTATAAGGAAATTTATCACGTAAAGTATAGGGCGATTTAAATCGGAATCAGTTTGTATTGTGTCGGTCACCCATCCAAGAGCAGTCTTGAATGTTTGTTACTTAACCGCATGATTACTCAGCAACCAAAAAAAGTTTGTATTTAAAAAAGAATTTCCTGTTAACATTTTTTTCTAACTGCGCCCATGTTAGCATTATTATAATCTTTAATTCAAGTTATGAAGGCTCGTTTTAAGTACGCTCTTAGACGCATCACTATAGTTCGAATAAAACTAGTTGTCACTTGGCCTGGTGCTCAAGATCCACTCACTAGAAACGATTTTATCAGAAAGTCCAATGTCCGAACAGCTGACCATTTGATTCAATGTTCAGCATTCAAATTTGTTCATCATTGAATCAAATGGTCAGCTGTTCGGACATCGGACTTTCTGACAAAAACGTTTCTAGTGAGTAGTTCTTGAGCACCAGGCCAAGTGACAACTAGTTTTATTCAAACTGTAGCTTGCTTTATCTATAGCAGGATTATTTTAAATTGTCAGAAAACAGCTGATTGATGTACGCTAGTTCATTGACGTTAAATCAGCTGTTTTCTGACAATTTAAAATAATCCTGCTATATTTCAAAAATATAATGACCATCCAACTAGAAATGTTTGCAATGTCAGCTGTTATTTTTTTCGAATAGAATGCACTTCTGGACCTATAAAGCAGAATTCTTTCAAATTGTCTGAAAACAGCTGATTGATGTACGCTCGTTTACTAACGTTAAATCAGCTGTTTTCTGACAAGTTAAAAGAATCCTGCTATACGCTCTCGCTATCCTGACTATCCTGACAGAGCTGGGCATAACATCAGTTGTTCATTGAATAACTATAATTCGCCATCCGTCAAACTAAATAAATCTACCATACAAACGATCTACAAAAAAAGTAATGTCAATTTCACGGCAGCTAAAAACATATCAAATTTTATATCCTCTACAAACATGTATGTATTGTAAAAGTATAAGCTATTAAGAGGCAGTCACTCATCTTTTTAATATTTCCCATTTCTCTCTCAAACTGCCTCTCTGATTTCCTCGTCGCTCTCTCTATTTCTCTCTCTTTTTCTCTCACTCTCTCTCTCCTTTCTACTACCACAGTAGGAAGGCAACGAACGTGCAGGCTAGTACATAAAGCAGGAGTGATGATAAATTATGGAAAGTTGTATCTGGGCAATTTGAATAAATTTCGAAGCCAACTCACAAAAGCAAACCGTTTTAAAAGTTAGTTGATTTTTGGTGAATTAGTCTTCTTCTTCTTCTCCTTCTTGTACGTCTTCAAGTTCTCATCTTTTTGTTCACTCCTTCATCTTGTTCTTTTTCTTCTCTTCTTCATCTTTTTAACCTTCACTCTACTCCTTTTCCTCTTCTCCTCCTCGTCTTCTATTCCTTCTTCCTCTTCCTATACTTCTTCTCCTTCCTCTTTCTCCACCTCTTCTCCTTCTCTTGGTCTTTCTTCCTTTTTTCTTTGCACTCTGCTCCTTTTTCTCCATCTTTCACCTTCGTCTTCTTAACTTACTTCTTTTAATTTTATTTTTCTTCATCATCTCCTTCTTTATATTCTTCTCATCATTGCTCTTCCTCCTCTTCCTCCTCCTCCCTTCTCTTCTTCTCATCTTCCTTTTCATCATTTTATTCTTCTTCTGTATCATCTTTATATTCTTCTTCTTCTTCTTATTACCGTTCATCTTCTTTATCTTTCCCCCTTTCACTTCTTTTCATTCCACTTGTTTTTCCTCCTTTGACTTCTTCTTCCCCTTCTTGCTTCTCTTGTTCATCCTCTTATTTTTCATTCTTCTTCTTCATCTCCTTCCCCTTCTACTTCCTCTCTTCCTTATCATCTTCTTCTCCTTCCTGTTCATGTTCTTCCTCGTTTTTCTTCTTTTTCTTCTCCTTCACCTCCTGCTTCTTCTCATCCTTCTCCTCCTCCAACTCTATCTTTTATTCTCATTCTTCTTCCCCTCTCCTTCATTATCTTCTTCCCCTTCTCCATCTTCTTCTTCCTCTCTCCTTTATTGTCTTCATCTCCTTCTTCATCTTATTCTTTTTCGCCTCCTCCTTCTTCTCCTCCTTTTTCTCCTCCTCCACCTCCTCTTCCTCTTCCTCCTCCTCCTTCTCTTCCTCTCCTCCTCCTCTTCCTCCTCCTCTTCCTCCTCCTCCTCCTCTCCCTGCTCCTCTTCCTCCTCCTATTCCTCGTCCTTCTCCTCCTCCTCCCTCTCTCCTCCTCCTCTTCCTCTTTCTCCTCCTCCTCCTCCTCCTCCTCCTCCTCCTCCTCCTCCTCCTACTCTTCCTCTTCCTCCTCCTATTCTGCTTGTCCTTCACCCTCTCCTTCTACCTCTTCTTCTTCTTCTTCTTCTTCTTCTTCTTCTTCTTCTTCTTCTTCTTGCTTGTATGAAATAGGATGACCCGATGTAAAAATCTGCATTCTCTGTTATAAACCACCGATGAGTCTCCTGTTTACTACACAAGTCTACTACTACACCACAACATGAGACTCAAAGTTCAAGATAAGATGGTCAAGCACGTTTTTTGTTTTATGTAACACACTGTTAAAAGAAATTTATGCAGCCTGGGAGTTCTTTAGAATGGATATTCTTACTTAAGAGCAGAAATTCCTTTGATTCATCAACTCTGCTTATGTTTGTTGAAACATGATAGCTTTTTTTATAGAAAAAAGTTTAACTTCCGCAATAAGCGACCGCGACAGGCGACAGAGACAGGTGACAAATAGATGACACTATAGAGACTGTAAAATCACAGTGTGGCCATTTGATGTCACACATTTGATTGGTTAGCTCGGATAAATCCACCATACTTTTGCCAATTCCCATTAGATTTGCATTGAAATGATATGCGAATTATATGTTATGTTGAGTGATTCACTTCTTACCTACAATTTGCCTTTGCCAGTGTTAGTTTTCAACATTTTAAGCTTTTAAGGCTGGTTTTCATTAGTAGAGTTAGTGGTAGAGTAACTAGCATACTAACTTTACCGTACTAACTCTACTCTACTTACTTGGTCGAGTAGCTGTTTTCACTACAATTGAGAATAGTAGGTAAAGTGTGTTGTCTAGTGAACAGATCTAACCTTGAAATGACTTTACTCTACTAGCTCTACTCTACTAGCTCGAGACTGTTTTCATTAGAATAGTGGTGGTAGAGTAGAGTGAGAAGCGGTGGTGGGGGAAGGCAAGTGGTAGAGTACTATCCCACGGTGCTATCCCGCTCTACTATACCAAAAACAAGTACTCTACCATCACTCTACTATGAACGTTTTCATTGGGAGAGTTTACAAGATAGTTAGTACTCGCCCAGGGAACTCTACCACTAACTCTAACAATGAAAACCAGGCTTTAAAGCAATACCAAGAGTAGTGACTTTTTTAAATGTTAGAAAAGTTATTTTTGATGTTGTTCCTCTCGAAATAAGTTTGACAAATGAGTGAATAGGTTGATGTTTGCCTGTAATCCCATGTCAAATTGAAAAATTTGGCAAAAGTATGGCGGTGGCGGGAATAAATGTGTTCCAACACACTGTTAAAAGGTGTGAAATCTGTAAAATCGCAGTTTGGCCATTTGATATCACACTTTTGATCGGCTAGCTCGGATAAATCCACCATACTTTTGTCAATTCGCATTAGGCTAGGCGTACACCGGTCAGTCAAGACAAGACAAGACGAGATTAGTCACGTTTAGTCATAGTACTTCACATAGTTGCCTATGAAGCAACACACACCGATTAGTCATTGCATCAGTGTGTGCTGCTTCATAAACAACTATGTGAATTACTGTGACTAAACGTGACTAATCTAGTCTTGTCTTGTCTTGACTAACCAGTGTACGCCTAGCCTTAGATTTGCATTGAAATGATACGCAAATTATAATTATGTTATGTGGAGTGATTCACTTCTTACCTACAATTACGTACAACAGCTTCTCAATATTTTTTTTTTCATTTTTTAATAATGATTTACTTTTAGTTTTTACTGTAACATTTGTTTTGTCGCTTCAACTATTGTTTTGTTCACTCTTCTTTTTATTCAGTATTATTGGTTAATTTTAATTTTAGAAAATTGTATTGGAGGGTTAAGTGTAAGAGAGGGCCGACTGCGCCCTAACTTCGCCCTCCCAGGTTAAAATAAAGACAGTCATTTTATTCTATACTCTATCTCTCTCTCTCTCTCTCTCCCTATCCTTTCTCTCTCTAAATTGGGTAACACGAGTCTGTAGTTATAATTTATTTCTTGTTTCCACACCGCTAAACGAAATTGTTTTACAAGTATTGTTCGTTACAAGCTTGGTTACGCCCTGATCCTCTAACAGGTTAGAAAAAAGGAGGTGAAGAAGAAGAAGAAGAAGAAGGAGGAGGAGGAGGAGGAGGAGGAGGAGGAGGAGGAGGAGGTGGAGGAAAATCACTTTACACAAAGCTTGGGTGTAATAGCAGGAAATTCCTTTCCAGTAGAGTAAAGATTGTCGTTACCAAGGTTTTCTTTCTTTCTTCTTCTTCTGTTCCTTCTTCTTCTTCTTCTTCTTCTTCTTCTTCTTCTTCTTCTTCTTCTTCTTCTTCTCCTTCTTCTTATTCTTCTTCTTCTTCTTCTTTTCTTCTTCTTCTTGTTCCTCTCCTTCACCTTCACCTCTTTCTTCTCCTACTTCTCCTTCTTTCACCTTCACCTCTTTCTTCTCCTTCTTCTTCTTCTTCTTCTTCTTCTTCTTCTTCTCTTCTTCTTCTTCTTCCTCTTCTTCCTTCTATTTCTTATTTTTCCTTCTTTATTGCTTTTCCTCTTCATTATATTTTCTGTTCCTTATCTTTCTATTCTTTTCTTCTCCGCCTTCCTCTGCGTTTCCTTCTCCAAATTCTTCATATCCTGATCGTTCTCTTACATGTCTTTCATCATTGTTGAAGCATCATTTTGTTATTCTGATCTTCCTCCCTCTTCACCGTTTTCATCTTTCTCTCTTCCTTCTGCTCCTCCTCCTCTTCCTCCTACTTCTCTTCCTGCCCTCCTCCTGCACTCCTCCTCTTCCTGCCCTCCTCCTGCCCTCCTCCTCTTCCTGCCCTCCTCCTTCTCTTCCTGCACTCCTCTTCCTCCTCCTCCTCCTCCCCCCCTGCTCTCCTCCTCCCCCTCCTCCTGCCCTCCTCCTTTTACCCCTCCCTCTCTTCCTTCCCTCCTCCTCCTCCTTCTCTTCCCGCCCTCCTCTTTTCTCCTCCCTCCTCCTCCTCCTCCTTCTCTCTTTTCTTCATTTCTTCTCTTCTTCCTCTTCTCTAGTTCTTTCTTATTTTCCATCTTCTCCTTCCTTTTTTAATTTTTTTTATCATAATACTTCTTCAATTTTATCTTTTTCTCTTCTTCTTGCTTCCTACTTTCTCATATCTTCCTACTATTTCACAATAATTATTCTTCTTTTCCTCGCACTCCTCCTTTCTGTTTACCTCTTCTTCTCTGCCTCCTCCTTCTACTATATCATTACTCTTGTAACCAATCATTATCGCCCCTGGTTAACACGCTAGTTCAAGTAGTAATAGAATTTCTCAACACCTGTTTTTTTAACAACGTCTGAGGCCCGTATGTTTGAATCTTCGTTCATACCAAAAACAATATTATGAATACACATACTTGAGTTAGATTGTCTTTGTTCATACTAAATCTAGCGAAACGAAGTTTTAGCTGTAAATTCATGGTCTAAACTTGGTTTATACGTAGATCCCAGAGTATGGATTAGTATTTTTAAACTGGATTTAAACGATTATTGTACACGATCGCCTAAAACCATAGTACATGATAGATGGGCCTAAGCAATGCTACCAAGTATTGATGATTTCAGAGAAGGAGGAGTAGGAGGAGGAGGAAGAGAATAATAATAATTTTTCAGTTTATGATGAAGAAAGAAAGAATGAGATTGATGAAGAGGAGAAAAAAGGCAAACACTGATAAAAATAAGAATAGGAAGAGGAGAATAAATAGTAGAAGAGGGGAAAACGGTGCATAAGAAGAAGAAGAAGAAGACGACGACGACGAAGAAGAAGAAGAAGAAGAAGAAGAAGACGAAGTAAGTGAGTGAAATGAAGGTAAAACGGTGATAAAGCGTAGGTGGAGAAGAAAGAGAGAAAGAGATTGATGAAGAGGAGAAAAAGGCAAACACCGATAAAAATAAGAATAGCAAGAGGAGAATAAATAGAAGAAGAAAGTGAGTGAAATAAAGGTAAAATGGTGATAAAGCGTAGGTGGAGAAGAATAAAAATGACGAGAAGATGGTGAAATAGTAGAAAAGAAGAAGAATAAGATGAAGAAAAAGTAGAAAAGCAGCAGAGGAGACGAAGTAGAAGAATAAGAAGAAGACTGGAGTTTGCCTGAATTGTTTTATGAGTTGCATTGATGTCAGTCACCAGTCAGACTATAAGCCCAGTCTAGTTAGTTCTGGACATACGAATTATAGCGGACCCAATAACAGAGCCTTGTTAATTAGCTTTTAACCCCGTCCATAATTGGTAGCGCTCCTTCTCCTCTCTCCTCTTCCTCCTCCTACTATTTATTATTCTCACTTCCACATCTCTCTCCTTCTCGTCCTCCTATTTCATCGTTCTCATTTCCTCTTACTCCTCGTCCTCCTCCTTCTCCTGCTCCTCCTCTTGCTTGACCTCCTCCTTATCCTCCTCCCCCTGTTCCTCCTTCTCCTCATCCTTTTTCTCCTTTTCCTTCCTCGTCCTCCTCCTCTTTCTCAGTTTCTCCTTCTCCTCCTCCTCTTATCCTTCTTATCCTCCTCTTCCTTTCTCTTCACCTCCTCATCCTTTTTCTCCTCCTTTTCTTCTTCGGTCTCCTCCTCCTTCTCAGTTTCTCCTTCTCCTCCTTCTCCTCCTCCTCCTCCTCCTCCTCTTCCTCCTCCTCCTCCTTCTCCTCCTTCTTCCTCCTCCTCCTCCTTCTTTTCTTTCTCTCCACCTTCTTCTCCTCCTCCTTTTCTTCTCCTCCCTCTTTTCATCCTTCTCCTTCACCTCCTCCTTCTTCTTGTTCTCTTCCTCTTCTCCTTATCCTCCTCCTCATCCTTCTTCTCCTATTTCTTCTCCTCCTCCTTCTTTTCCTATTTCCCCTCCTTATTCTTCTCCTCCTCCTTCTTTTCTTCTTCTTCTTCTTCTTCTTCTCCTCCTTGTCCTCTTCTTCTTCTCCTTCTCCTCCTCTTCCTCATCATATCCTTCCCCTCCTCTCCTCGTCTTCCTCTTCATTCTCTTTCTGCTGCTCTACCTCCTTCTTTCCTCCATCTCTTCCTCTTCCTCCTTCTTCTTCTCATTCTCTTATTCTTCTTCTCTTCCTCCTCCTTCACTCCACGTTTTCCTCTTCCTCCTCCTTCACTCTACGTTTTCCTCTTCCTCCTCCTTCTTCTTCTGCTGCTCCACCTCTCTTTGTTATCTTCTCTTCCTCCTACTCCTCCTTCTTATTCCTCTCCTTCTCTTCCTCCTCCTTCACTCCTTGTCCTCCCCTTCCTTCTCCTTCTCCTCCTGCTGTTCCTACTCCTCCATTCCATCCTCATCCTTCTCCCCCCTCCTCCTCCTCCTCCTTCTCTAACTCATTCTCCTCCTCCTCCTCTCACTCATTCTCCTCCTCCTCTTCTTCTTTTTCAGCTGTTTAGCTGCCTCGTGGGGCCATTGAACGGGTGCTAATCTACAAGAATGTGTGTTCATAGATGTGTCCAAAGCTTTTGATAGTTTGGGCAATGGGTCTTTTAATGGTGGGGTGAGAGTCATTCATTTACTCTTTTATTTCAAGTAGTTAGTTTGTGCACGAACTGATAAATTGATCATTACGTTTTCTAAAATAAAATAACTTGAAATGATTGATCCGTTTAAAGCTTTCGATTGAATTTATGTTCATAAAGCTTTCGATAGATTGGGCAATGTGTGGGGATTTAATAGATTTAATGGTGGGGATACAGTCAATTATGGACATTTAACTTATAAACTACTTATAAAGTAGTTTGTATACGGTCAAATAAACTCATCATTTAATTCCTTTAATAATCTCAATATTATAGATGTGTCTAAAGCTTTTGAAAAATTGGACAATCCTGTCATTCAATGATAGGGTGTACACTCCAGGGTGCACTCATACACCAACTTTTACTTTCCATTTAGTTTGTAAACGATGGAATTTATGATTGAATTTCCTTGAAATAAATGAAACCTTCAATTATTATTAATAGATTGGACAATGAGTCGTTATTATTTGATGGTGGATAGAGAGTCATTCATGGACTCTTATCTTCTGAAATAGTTTGTACATGATGAAATGTATCATTGACTAACCTGAATAAAATTATTTTCTTCCCTAGAACAAGGTCTCGTTACTGTTCATTTTTCTCCTGTCTCTTTTTTCCTTACTTTGTAAACTCACCTAGAAAAATGAATTTTAAAAAGAATTTTATCTACAACCGTGTTATAACGCAATCATTACAGCTTCACAATTGAAATCGAAACAGTAGCTTTATCGAAATGGAATTTGAAACTTGTATCGTAATGCTTATATTATAAAACGCATTGAACATTATGAAACGTTCCTTGTTCAATCTAATCCAGTTTTAGAACACTGGACCGGAACAGTTCCTAACCTATACGACAAACATTGAAATAGAACATGCTTGGTTGTTTGAATGAAGGTTAGTTTAGATTGATAATGTAGATATTATTGTTTTTTGTTGGTCATAGATAAAATGGTGTATGCAATGGTTGTATTTTAGCCTTTAAACGACTCTTGAGATACCTTAAAATAACTCGCGGCGTTGCCGCTCGTATTTTAACCTCGTTATCTCACTCGTCGTTTGAAGGCTCTCATAATACAACCATTGCATAAACTACTATTATATAATTGTCTTCCCAGAACTTTGTTCCTGATTCTGTTTATTTTCCTCTCATTCCATTTGAAAGTCAGTGTAAACTCTCACGGCAAAAATCTATTTTTTTAAAGGCTATTGATGTCTGTTTTCTATGGGAAAACAAATCTTCACCATGTTCCCTACCAAGGCATAATTGGTTATAGCAGGTGCGTGGAACAACCCTACTGGGTCTCCCCACTATTAAAAGCTAAATAACAAAAAATTACAAGCAAAATAGAATTTGACACACTGGCATGTTTCCTTTTGTCGGCAGACCATCACTCCCACTACCACCCATGACATCCAGGTGACCTGAGGGACTCCTGGTGATCTAGGACGCCACCGCCCCTGCCATGTCCCTCCCTCTCGGGTTCCTGAGAGGCAGACTGTCCGCGGGGTCTACTGGAGCCCCACTGCCTGAGGAGAGACCCCACCTGGAGGTGTTCCCCCACCCAATCGCCCTACCCACCCATATCCCACAGATCCATGCGTAGCATATGCTCACTGCGGGAGCCAGGTGAATGCTGAGTACTTCCCAGCACAATTTCATCAGGGCACAGGCATGGCAGTCGGCGGAGAATATCTATGAGTGAGATTGGAGCGAGTCAGTTGGAGGAAGAGGTGCAGTATGTGCATTCGATATTTGCAGCAGAGGAAAGCCTTAAGCCCATTGCACAATAATTAATTGAACGAAATTCCACTCACACGCCATATGGGCTATTCTGGAAGACCCTCCTGCTACTGCAAATATTGGACCACAGATTAATAGCTAGTGAAGAAATTCTCCGATGAATGCTACTGTGTAATAAAAACTTTCTCCTCGGAAGTGGGAATTGAACCCAGCACCTCTTGGTGTATTCATGAGACCAGCGCCCATCTAATCGACCACCGGAGATCTCTCCGTATAGGCAGTGTCTATTTTTGACTTCCCAGCTTTCAATTTGTAGCCAGACATTCATCAACTCTACTATCTTAGAAGCTCCATATTGGGACTAATATCATCAAAACCTTACAACTCATATGTATAGTGTTGGTTTGTTTATGTTTGTTTAAGCAACGAAACCTGGCATAGCTATATGGTGTACCATTTCATGGAAAAGGGCCTATAAGTTCAATCACCCTGACCCCAAATCAATCGGGTTCCTCCCTCAGAGGACCACAAAGGATCACATGTCAATCTTATGGTAAGATAAAGACTATAAGTTGAAAGTTGCACGAGCATGCGTGCATTAATAGATGATTTTTCAAAGGTGATTATTAATAGTGATCTATTTGAAGAAATATGTTTATAAATATGATGATGGAATATGTCTATGCACATGTCAAAAAACAAATCACAATATATTTCATTCAATCCTCATGGGTTTCAATATTCATCATTGATATTTTAAGGCTAGGCGTACACCAGTTAGTTGAGATTAGTCACGTTTAGTCACACTTATTCACATAGTTGCATATGAAGCAGTACACATCCATGCAATGACTAATCGGTGTGTGTTGCTTCATAAGCAACTATGTGAAGTACTGTGAGTAAACGTGACTAGTCTCGTCTTGTCTTGACTAACTGGTGTACGTCTAGCCTTAGAGTGAGACTAATCCTGCTTCAAAGTTTATTCGACCTACCTCTGGGACTGGAACTGGTGATGTTTTTGAGGTTTTTAAGCATAAAGTTTCAAACGTGTTAATTTTCATAAACTTATAAAATTAAGTGACTGGTTTGAGTTAGCGGGTCAGCTAGTGCTTTATAAAAGATCTTTGACAAACATATGCCCGGCTTCTCAGTTGTTCAATAAACTATTGAATATTTTTTTGTTTTCAATTTTGAAAAACACATGGTGTTGGCTGGAACTATAAAACTGAGCAGACTCAATTTAATCCTATTGCAAACAGCTGCTCTTGAAAATCAATATCACAATATTTTAACCCACAAATGTTGAATCTCGTGATTATTGAGTGTTGGTATTTTAAAAGGGCCTTTGAATGGTCTTCTTTAAAACGTCTCCCTTTAGCACTGAAGGTCTCTTTAAGACTCCTAAGCCTTTGGACTATTGAGTCAAAATCACTGTTTATCCATTGCCGGAACTGGCTGTCTTCAACAACTGAAAATTAATCCTGTTATATCTGTCGCCATTCACCTCAACCTGAATGAATATTAATATAGTTATACCGAAAATTGTGAAAATTCCTTCACAATCATGCTAGATTCTCATCCCATAGTTGAATAATATCATATTTTGATTTTATAGTAACTCATAAACTCAGTCCTGTTCTTTGTGGTCCTGGATGAATCTCAAACACTCACCGTGGAAGCCATGCTCATGCTACCAGCCCAACTTCCTCCCCGCCCTCCTCCTCTTTTCTGCCATGTTGCCAGTCCACCTTCCTCCTCGCACCATCTTGAGCCACCACAATTACACCAACAGCAAACACCGGTGCACCGTGCACCGACGAACTGCTCGGCTCCCCGAAACGCAGGCGTTGGCACCACAACAGCCACCTGCAGCACCTGGGACTCCGGTCTTCCCAGTGGCTCGAGCACCAGGAACGAACTCGTTGATACAAGGCGGGCGTGAGTTCGCCCACTCCCAAAACGCGCCAGCGCCTTTTGGAAAAAAGCTCGCCCGGTCTGGGGAATGCCCGTCGTCGAGCAATGTGAACGTGGCTGGGAGCAAGCATCATGCCGGTGAGGTGTTTGGTGGTGATTAGAGTTTGTAGATTATTAATGTATAGGCGCAGGATTCTTTTAACTTGTCAGAGAAAGCAACGCTGGATTTAATCGTTAGTAAATGAGCGTACATACCAATCACCTGTTTTATGACAATTTAAAAGAATGCTTCTTTCTTTAACCCTTGTTACATCGCAAATAGGCCTGATTTTAACGTTAGTAAACGGAGCGTACATCAATCAGCTGTTTCGTGACTCAACCAAGCAATCCCTGCTATAGTAAGTTGAACCCGGCAGGAGTTGTCATGCCCTCAATCTTGGTAAGGTGTCCATGCACTCAGACAAGGGACTGTTATAACCAAGGATCTTTTTCTTCTTCTTCTTCTTCTTCTCTCTTCTCTCTTCTTCTTCTCTTCCTTTCTCTCCTCCTTTTCTCCCTTCTTCCCCTCCTCTTCTTCCTTCTCTTTACTTCTTCTTCCTTTTCTTCTTCTTCTTCCTCCTCCTCCTCCTCCTCCTCCTTCTTTTCCTTTTTCGTGCAGAAATGAACTCCTGTAGGACATTAACACAGACACAAAGTTCAATACGTCTTCTTTTCCTAACTTTGGTAATGATTTCTTTTCTTCCCTTATTCTTCTTCCACTCTTTCTCTGTCTCTTTCCTCTTCTCTGTTCTTCTCCTTCTCTCGGCCCTTCTTCTTCCTCCTCCTTCTCCTCCTCCTCTTCCTCCTCCTCCTGCTCCTCCTCCTCCTTCTTCTTCTTCTTCTCTTCTCTTTCTTCTTCTTCTTCTTCTTCTTTTCCCTTCTCTCTCTTCTTCTCTTCCTCTTCTTCAATTCTTCTTCTCATCTTCTCCATTTTCTCCCAGCCTCCTCTTTTTCCATCTTCTTCTTCCCGTTGTTCTCACCTTCTTTTCATCTTCTTTTTATCTCCTTTTAATTGGCTGATAGTAGCCTGTAGCACCTCAAGGTTCAGGACCCAGGTCCGATCTCACTGCCGCAGAAGTCTGCATTGTTTATATGGAGGAGCATCGGTGAAAAAAGTTCTACGAGAGAGAGCAGAAAACTACACCAAAAGCAATGAGCTGGGACCTCCTCCGTTTCAGTGACAATGCACAGTGCGAAGAGGATATAGACATCTGCACCCGCCCAGTGCTGAATCAAGGATAGGCAAATTCCCATCTAAGCAATGTTGACCTCTTGACGTGAACTCGCACCCATAGGTACACAGCTGTTCTTTATGGTCCACCTTCTGTTTCTGGTATTCACACTTTCCAAGTGTCTCCTAACTATTCAAAAGTTCTCCTGTTCTCTTTCTTCTTCTTATTCTCTCATCTTCTTCTTCTTCTTCTCTCTTCTTCTTCTTCTTCTTCTTCTCTCTTCTTTCTTCTTCTTCCTTACCTTGGGCTTCTGTCTTCCACAACTCAACTTCTTCTCCTTTTGCTTCCAAAAAATTGGCTACAACTCCTTTGAACTGAGCTCGCTCACGCAATCCTAGTATAGGCTAAACAACAAGAAGACCTCCACTCTTGTCTGGATGAAACATTCTTCAAAACAACAGAACAATGCTGTTTCCAAAGACAACACGACAAAAGATGTTTTCAACTCTCACTGTTGGAGGCTCTCTTCAGTAGTAGCATTGAATATATATATATTCAATGGGTTCGTTCCTGGGAACCGGGCAGATGAGTTCATTGCACCAGGGCAATCCGCAGTCACCAGTCACGTGCATCTAAAATTGTCACGTGACCTGGTGCCAAAAACCCATGCTCCCCATGGAACGCCTTCGGTACCAAGTTTTCAGCGCTGCACTTGCAGGAAATTAATTTCCATGTGATAGAGATTCTTAAGTCCTTGCTTTCCAAATCATAGCAGGATCCATTTTAACTTGTCATAAAAACATAATATCGACTTAGAACATATTATGATCACAATACTTCTAACTTACAAAGTACTGAATCTCCCAATTATGAATCTCATGATTATTAGAAAAGGTCTTTTAAAAGTTATTCTTTGAAAGGTCTTCTTTAAAAGGTCTTTAAAGACTTTAAAGGTCTTTAAGAATTTCGCCTTTTGATTATTGTGTCGAAATCACTGTTTAATTATTACTGGAACAGCTGATTTCTGACAAGTTAATTGAATCCTGCTATATTTAGGCGTCTCATGCTTGAATAAATGGCGTTACTAAAGATCAATAATTAGCTGATAGAGAGAAAGGTGATTCAATTCCCTAGAAGATACTCAATTTATTGTTTAGTGCTCTGATGCATCAAGGTACTGGTTACAATTTTCTAATGATTGATTGATCTAGACATAGCCTATATTATAATGCAATAAGCCTATAAGCATAGACGAACTATAATTGTTGTCTGTGCTTGAATATTATATGGTAACTTATAATATTAAACATAGGCTATAACTTAAAGCTATGACTTTAGTTGGGTTGGAATATGATAGTTTACAGTATCCATCAAGATAATATTGAATAGTAGACCTACCTCATGATTGATTGATCTTGACATAGCCTATATTATAATGCAATAATCCTAATGTTAAAGTGTTGAGTCAAATTCAACTCATAGCCTAAAATGCAATAATCCTAATGTTAAAGTTTTGAGTCAAATTCAACTCAAATCAAAGAATTCACTATAACTTATAAAAATACAAAAAAGAATAATACTGATATTCTGTCAGCTCAGTATCAATTTAAATTACTTTTTCAACAAAACAAATTTTATTGACATGTTATGTACTACGCTGTACTGTGAAGCAATTAATTAATGAAAATTGAATGAATAACTGGAAAATAGAAAAATATAAAGATACTGTAACGTGGGGTGGTAATCTCCAAGTATGTAACTGTGGAGTGAGGTATAATAATAATAATAATAAATTCTAATAATAGAATAATAAATGTAATAATATTTATATACTAGAATGAAATAATAATTTATTTTAATAATTAGCCTTGGCAAAGACATAATAAAATAACAAGAGGTATAATAATAAAATATAATAATTTACTTTAATAATAATAAAATAATAAATTATTTTATTAATAAAAAAATTTTAAAAATATATTTGTTTGGACCTTTAAAATAATTAAAATACCCTTTTGGGATCGGTACCCAGCGCCCACCAAATATGTAATCATGGTGTGGTATGGTAAAATAAATAATGAATCTAATAACAAAGTAATAAATGTAATGGTTTATTTACTATAATGAAATAATAATTTATTTAATAAGTAGTCTTGGCAAGGGCGTAATTAAATAACAAGAGGTATAATAATAAATATAATAATTTACTTTAATAATAAAATAATAAATTCTTTATTAATAAAAGAATTATAAAAAATATATTTGTTTGGACCTTCAAAATAATTAAAATACCCTTTTGGGGTTTTAATGAAAGTAACAACTTTATTAGGGGTTGTTTTGCTTTGCTGCGATAATAAAAAAGAATATTGTGGTGTCTTATTATAAAGTAAGGACTTACCTTTGAAGGTATGTGGCTGCTCAGCTTGTCCACCAAATATCACACTAACTGGCCTCACACCTACCTTACCCAAATCTGTGTGTGGTACTCAGTCTACAGTAGGATTGATTCCCTAAACACAAGATTTTAAACTGCCCGTACTGAGACAGTTCTTGTATTTTCGAAAATACAATATTCCTCTCCTTCAGACTAACTATCACACACAGATGGAGATGGTACACTTGTACCTTCAGAAATCTAAAAAGGTGAATAGCGCCAAATTCAAAATTGAAGCATCTATTTATGTGAGGACCAGCACCTTGAACGTGATTATTTCGTGGCCAAACCAAACTCAGCTTTGTTATTGAATGCATTAAATACAGAACTGACAACAAGTGCGCTCTCCATTTGACTATACAATATTTCAAACGCCTAATCCAGAAAAAATCAATAATATCTTTGATACACATAGTAGAGAAGAAATCAATTTTAGCTTTGTTTTGTGGACCTCCGTTGCGAAGCACGGGTGGCTTCTAGTGTTTAATAAACAAAATAATCAATACTCAATAATCGTGTACTTGAAGCTGGAAATCAAATATTTCTGCATATCTCAAGAATTGTAGAAAAACTACAATTTTCTTATCCATGACAATACTCTCAGAGACAGATAGTAATTCCCAGCTATCGATATTCGTTTATTGCTCCTTACAATACAATACAGTTCGGTAAGAACTCATTGAGAAAACTTTTGATACTAGAATGAATCATTCAAGATTCTAGGGAACTATTACATGAGTTCTCCTTGGTGTGAGAGGCATAATGCCCCAAAACCAGAATTTAAACTTGTCTAAATACAAACCTCATTTCTGTTAAAAATTTCACTACATTGATGTAATAACTCAATTTTATGAATCTTACATGTAATCCAATAATATAAAAAAACATCAATGCTCAGTCACAATCAAGATAACTCTCTTTGATCCTTGCTCTAGATTTGAATTACTTATTAGAATTAGCTGACTGAAAAATCATCTTTTGAGTTTGAAATTTATCAATTAATTGTTCATTAGATAAGAGTTTTAATTTTTTCAGTATTTTATTGTACGTAATACGTGAGCATTTTGTAAAGTTTTGGAAGTAAGATACTTCTATTTCCAGTTGTAATTAATAAAATCATCTTCTTTTTATGAACAAAAGAATGAGTAATGTTAACTTAAAATATTATGTTTATTAAAAATAATTTGGAAATGAATGGATGAAATAGAAGTTGTAAGATGCAATGATTTTTTATTCTGAAAACCAATACTTGAGAGTTGTAAATCTTTAAGAAAGAGTAGAATCTTTCAAAGCTCAGAAGAGTGGGCCAAAAACTTGCTGGTGGCAGCAAACAATGAAAGTGAGCTGAATAGTCATTGCCCAGAATTTTGGAACACCTGAAAAAGTAAATGTTTCTCATCAAACACTGTCATCATTCGATTTTTAACACATAATTGTCTGAGTGTAAGCAAGCAATAATTTCAATTGATATTAATATCAACTTTTTTAATTAATCAATATTCTGAATTTTTGGATCCATAACGAACTGCAAAGTTAACACTATTGTTTCAACACTAGAATTGACGACATGCAGTCAAATTTTACTGTAAATAACATAATGTTACTCACTATTCTGTTGAAATCTCAAATTGAGAACATTCGGTTTTGTAAGTTGAAAAGTCATCAGAATTCTTCAGCAGAAGAATGAGCAGAATTTCCCTCACACTATGTTTCATATACATGTACTGAAAATAGCACACCAGGACTAACAGATAATTTTTTATTTTGTTGAACAGGACTAGTTTGAGAGCAATGGAATGTGATGAAAATGAGATATTAGGTATGATCAAAACTGAGGGCAGGACCCAGGAGGTTAATAATAGAAGCACCAATTTTAAATATTTCATGTGGTAAAATCATTTTCCATAAATAATGGCAATAAAAAGGTTTAAATTTCATTTCTAGATCTAACCTTAAACAACCACATAAAGATTAAAAATTGTATAATTTGGTTGAAATTGCAAAATATTGTAAAATAAAAACTTAATAAACTTACCAATCATTGGAGAATGTACTTCCTCAGTTTTGTTAATTTCGACTACAATCAACATGTTTTTATTTTGACGCGATCTTGAAATGCAGACGCCAGATCATGCGCAGTGTCAGCTAGCAGACGCTCCTAGTCTCCTAGTCTCGAACCAAAAGACCGGTGAGTTGCCCCGGTGGATTGCCCCATATAACTGGCTCGGGGCAGAAATCCTGCACCGGTGCAGGCGAAACTGGAAACAGCTGATGGTACATATTTCTGTCAAAATGCTCCCAAGGGACGTGGAACATCTGCACCGGTGCAAGAAAGGTGGGTTTTGGTACAATCTACCGGTTCCCAGAACGAACACAATGGTAGTAGTGTGTGTGTGTGTGTGTGTGTGTGTGTGTGTGTGTGTGTGTGTGTGTGTATGTGTGTGTGTGTGTGGCTGATAGAGTGTCAGCATTCTTGACACTTTGTATTTGAGTGTATTTCAATGTCATTATTTAGGGTAATTTAGTGTTGGCACTAGGTGTTTTACACCAGAACTCTCACGGCTGTCAATGAGTAGCCGAATGATCGGACAATAATCGGAAAGCAGAAGGACAATAGGAGAGAGAGAGAAAGAGGGAGGGTGATGAAGAGAGAGTGTGTGAGAGGGTGATGGAGAGACAGAGAGAGAACGCAGAGAGAAAAAGAGAAACGCAACAGAAGAAGGAGAGGAAGAAGGAGAAGAAGAGAAGGAAGAAGGAAGAGGAAGAAGTAAAAGAAGAGGAAGAGGTAGAAAAGAAGAAGGAAAAGAGGTAGAAGAAGAAGAAGAAGAAGAAGAAGAAGGGAAGAAGGAGATGAAGAAGTAGAAGAAGAGGAAGAGGAAGAAGTAGAAGTAGAGGAGGAAGAAGAAGAAGAGGAAGAAGAAGCAGAAGGAGAGTAAGAAGGGAAGAGGAAGAAGAAGGAGGGGAGAGGAGGAAGAAGAAGAATTAGAAGAAGAGGAAGGAAAAAGAATAAGTAGAAGAAGCGGAAGAGTAAGAAGAAGAAGAAGAAGAAGAAGAAGAACTGAAGAGGAAGAAGTAAAGAAGAGGAAGAGGTAGAAAAGAAGAAGGGAAAGAAGGAGAGGAACAAGTAAAAGAAGAGAAAGAGGAAGAAAAGAAGAAGGAGAAGAAGGAGAGGAACAAGTAAAAGAAGAGAAAGAGGAAGAGAAAGAAGTAGAGGTAGAGGAAGAAGGGAAGAAGAAGAAGCAGTAGAAGTAGAAGGAGAGGAAGAAGCAGAAGAAGTAGTAGATGTGGAGGAGGCAGAAGAGGAAGAAAGGTGGAGGAAGAAGATGAAGAAGGAAAGAGAAGAAGAGGAAGAGGAAGGAGGGAAGAGGAATAGAAGAAGAAGAAGAAAAATAAGACGTTGTAGAAGGAGAAAAAGAGGAAGAAGAAGGGAAGAGGAAGAAGAAGGAGAGGAAGAGGAAGAAGGAAGAAGAAGAAGAAGCAGTAGAAGAAGAAGAAGGAGAGGATGAGGAAGAAGAAGTAGAAGTACAAGAATTGTGAGACCGAGGGTGAGAAAGAGAGAGTGAGTGAGTGAGGGAGCTTGTGAGAGTGAATTGAAGGATTGTCAGGTGTTGATAATCAATTTCCAGGACATAATTCCTTTGCCACTTATCTCCCGATGAGTAGTCATGTCTGAGTCATCTTTTCCAATTCCAATACATTCCAACTTCATTTGTCATTTATGAGTTCCATTTCTTTTTTGTACTTCCAATATTCTTTTTTCTTCTTTTTGTTCTCCTCCTCCTCCTCCTCCTGCGCCTCCTCCTCCTTCTTCTTCTGCTTCCCCTCTTTTTTCTCTCTTCTCAAACTCTTTTGTCTTCTTACACATACACTCTCTCTTCTGTATGGTTTCCTTATTTTATTTCTATTTAGCTGTATAGCAGGATTCTTTTAACTTGTCAGAAAACAGCTGATTTAACGTTAGTAAACAAGCGTACATTAATCAGCTGTTCCTGACAATTAAAAAGAATCCTGCTATATCTACAGTGTAGATAGTTTAGTATAATAACAGTGTAGTCATTGGTGTGAATTGGACCATAACATTGTATTGGGATTTTTTTTATCCCCCCCCCGCCATACTCAAATTTATATACTATTCATATACAAATTTATATATAATTTATTTATATTCAAATTTATTCATACCTCAAATTTTAAACTTCTGATATGGAATTACAGGCAAACATGAACCCTATCACTCATTTGCTACACTTATTTCGAGAGAAATAACATCAAAAACAACTTTTCCAATATTAAAAATAGCCTCTCTACTTTTGGTATTGTTTTAAGAGCACAGAATGATGAAAACTAAGGCTAGGCGTACACCGGTTAGTAAAGAAAAGACAAGACAAGATTAGTCACGTTTAGTCACAGTAATTCACATAGCTGTTTATGAAGCAGCACACACCGATTCAATGACTAATGTGCTATGAATGTCCAGTTTGTGGTAATCCTAGGCTAGGCGTACACCGGTTAGTCAAGACAAGACAGGATTAGTCACGTTCAGTCACAGTACTTCACATAGTTGCTTATGAAGCAACACACACCGATTAGTCATTGCATCGGTGTGTGCTGCTTCATAAGCAACTATGTGAACTACTGTGAGTAAACGTGACTAATGTCGTTTTTTCTTGTCTTGACTAACCGGTGTACGCCTAGCCTTAGTCAAACATTTTTGAAGTTTTTCTGGAATAAGCATTCTCTAGAATTAAGTTCGCATATAACAAAAAGTAGAACTTTTTCTGACCTTCAGCCCATTGAGCTGTAAACACTACCGAAATACGAAAGCTCTTTATTTTGCCTCCTGTATATTTACCTACTCTTGCTTCTCCTCCTCCCTCCCCTACTCCTTCTTCTCCTCCTCCTCCTCCTCCTCCTACTCCTCCTCCTCCTCCCCATTTCATCTCCATTTTCTTCATTCTCATTGCCACCCACACATTCCCCCTCCCTCAAATTCCATTATTATTATTTGGCATCAAAAAGCATGATGTAACTAGGTCTCAATTTCACCACTCTCTCAAAGTCTACATCTTCATTCTTATTTTCTTTGAATCTCATCTTCACTCATTTTAATTTCTGTTTCTTTCTTCTCCTACTTCCTTCTTCCCTCCTTCTCCTCCTTCTTTTTTATTTATATATTATAAATTCAAGAAAGTCCAAAACGTCTTCTTTCCTAACTTCGGTAATGATTTCTTGTCTTCCCTTATTCTCCTTCTTCTTCTTCTTTTCTTCTTCTTCTCCTACTACTACCACTACTTCTTTTTTTCTAGTACTCCCTCTTCTTCTTCTCCTCCTCCTCCTCCTTCATATTTTCTTCTACTATTACTTGCTCTCCTTCTCCTTCTTCTTCTACTTCCTCTTCTCTTCTACAACTTCTTTCTCTTCTCCTTCTTCCTTTTTCTTCTCCTTCTTCTTCTTCTTTATCTTCTTCTCCTCCTCCTTCTTCTTCTTCTTCTTCTTCTTCTTCTTCTTCTTCTTCTTCTTCTGCTTCACCTACTTCCTCTTCTCTTCTACCAACTTCTTTCTCTTCTCCCTTCCTTCCCCTTTTCTTCTTCTTCTTCTTCTTCTTCTTCTCCTCCTCTTCTTCTCCTTCTCCTACTCCCTCTTCTTCTCACTCTTCTCCTTTTCTTTCTTCTTCTGCTTCTCCTTCCACTTCTCCTTCTTCGTCTTCTTTTTCTTCTTCTCCTCCTCCCACTCCCTCTCTTCGCACTCTTCTCCTTCTCTTTCTTCTTCTGCTTCTCCTTCCACTTCTCCTTCTCCTACTCCTACTACCTCTACTTTTTCTTCTTCTTCTTTCTTAATTTACGTCCTCCTCCTTCTCCTTATTCTTATACTGCGTTCTTCCCATCTCACAATTTTTTTTCCTCTTTCGTTTTCTCCTTTCTTCTTTTGTCTTCAGTTCGATTTATCTTCTTCCTCCTTATGCTCCTCCCTGCACCCCACTCACCTCCTCCTCCCACCTCCTCTTCTCCTCCTCCCCCCTATCCCTTTTTTCTCCCACCTCCGATATTACATCCAACTTCTTTTAATAACTTTCTTACACATTCTGGGTTTCCTCAGAACTGATTCAGTTTGTTTGCTTCTAAGCTTCATTCACAATGTTAAACTTCGTCTGCCTTCAATCTTCTGAATTTGTTAAGAATTCTCTATTTATTTATCAGTCCTTCAAGGTTTCGTTTTGTTTAAAAGTGAATTGCAACTCCTGTTTTAACTCTAAGCGGAACTTCTGGCTGTGGTGCAAATCAATGTATTGACTTTGATATTTACTTCTGGCGCAAAATAATTTACATCATGCGTAGTTTCTTGGGTCAAAAAATATTTTCGTTAGTGGGTGCTTTCTAGGATTGATTTTTCTGGTACTTTCTAGAACATCATGGTTCTGGCGATGCGTGGTGAGACGTGAGGAATTTTTATATCATAAATCATTTCTTGGTTTTAAATTTCGATTCTTGGATTGCTTTTTAAAAGAATATATTTTTGGCAGAGTTTTCGAGATTCATTTCATTAATTTTTTTAGATATTGTTATTTCTAGAAGTGAGAAAGTTTTTATCTTTTCAAAAATTATTCCTGGTTTGAATTTTTATTTTTGGACTTAGCTCTTAATTTTTTGTTCTAGTACTCTTATATATTATTATAGAACACTTCTTCTTTATATGTATATTTTTTTCTTCATATTTTAATATATTTTCTTTTCTAACAATCTGCTTCTCTTTTCCTCTTCTTCTTCACAAGAATCAATTCTCCTTATGTATATTTTTTTTTCCTCTTTCATATTGAAACTATTTTCTCCATATTAATTATATATTTTCTTTCAAATCTCCTTCTCTTCCCTTCTCTCTTCTTAAAAAAACAATGGTAAGAAAGAAGTTTGTTTTGAGATGATACAATTCTTGTTTGTTTTTAGGCAAAATTCATTTTAAAAGTGGGCTTGTTTTTTGTTTATCTTTATATGTAGAAATGTTTCAGATAAAATGTAATTTCTCATTAAATTTCATCCAATTGAATAACCTTGGGCTGGAAATGCTAATTGAAACTATTTTGAATTGAATAGCTGACTGCAATATGCTGCCCCAATCTGTTTTCTTTTTCTTTCATATACTCTGTGGGTTATCATTGATCATGCTATAATGGATATAAAATAATAAAGTCATTCATTTGGAGTATAACTTCAGAGACTGTATAATTGAAAGTGGCCATACATTGATGTCCAAGCACTTTTGAATCGATTGGCATTTGACAAACCAATTATACTTTTGCCAATTCCCATAAGATTTGCATTATGAAAATGAAACGCAAATAATTTTTCATGTTGAGTGATTCACTTCTACCCACAATTTCCCGGCTTTTATCAGTGTTAGTTTCAGTTAGCTATTTTAAGGTTTTAACACAATACCAAGAGTATAGAGACTATTTATAAGGTTAGAAAAGTTCATTTTTCGATGTTGTTTCTCTTGAGGCAAGTTTCAGAAAAATGAGGTGAATGAGTTCATGTTTGCCTGTCATCGTCCATATCATAATTCTAAAAAGGTTGGGAGAAAAGGTATATGTGGCGGATGCGGCGGGGACAAAAGTCTTTTCAACACCACCCACTTATGGACCTTTTCACACCCAATGACCACACTGTTATTATACAGTGTCTGTGGTATTACTTGATAAAATAAATAGATATGATTAATAAACATGTACAGTTATAACGTTACTGCGTGGCAGCAAGATGTGCTAAAGAAATGTCCAGTCTTAGAGATCTATAGTACGTGCCGAGTTGGTGAAACAGAACAAAGACATATTGAGCACAGTTTGATCAAAGTACCCTACACACCGCAGTATTTACAGCTTATGACAAACACACACCGATTAGTCATTTGCATCGGTGGCGCATGCTCATAAGCAACCAGTGAATTACTGTGACTAAACGTGACTAATCCTCGTCTTGTCTTTGTTCCTTCTGACCAACTGGTGCAGGCCGCCTTCTAGCTCTTATGTGTTCTTGACTCTTCGGTATTACACTAACCTACAAACTAACAATTCAAGGTAATTTTGATTGGATGGATATCTATGAAACATTTGATCAACAGAGGCCTTACATTATGAAGTTTCTATTTGTTTGATAGGAAAAAAAGTTGAAATTTTATTCCGAAAATATTTTGTTTTGTATTCTCTTTCCCCACTTTTTGTAGTAACTTTCAAGTTGTTTTGTTTTCTGCATAAAATTCAAATTTTCAAATTTTCAAAAATGTTATAAATGTTTACTAAAACAAAAAATATTTGTTTGTTTTCTATAAAGTTCCCCTTGTTCATATACTCAAGAAATGTAAAATCTAAGCCTGAAACAAAAAGTCTTTGTTCGCTCTCTATAAATGCCCCTTGTTCATATTTTCAGAAAATTCCAAAATTTTATGTTTTACTGTAATTGCCTTACTTGTTTTGAATTTTGAAATCTTTTTCAACTTTCACAAAGAAAAATTGTCAATTTTTTACAAAAGTTTTACAAAATATTTCTAGTTTCTTTTTCAAAATTTTGCAAAGTTTTTGGTTTTTTCTTGTAATCGCCTTGTTCGAATTTTCGAATTATTTTGTCAAATTCACAAACAAAATTTTTCTAGTTTTTTATCACTAAATTCAACTTCTATTTTCAATTTTTCTCAGTCAATTTTCAATTTTCTATTTTTTCTCAGATGAGCCGCACTGTACTTCATGGGATGAATGTGGCCATGAGCAGACCATTAACAGAAGTTCAGGCTCCGATCAAGAATTATCATCCGGAGATGAAAGTCTCAAGTAAGTAATAGAAAAACGTTTTGAGATATTAACTGATTTGGGTGTAAATATCTCTGATTTATAATTGAAATATCTAGAAACGGCTTCACATATCGTGGTGCAATTTTCGCCATTCATTTTCTCTTGAAATTCTGTATCGAAATCATGTATAACATGACCACCTTCCAATTTAAAAAATGAACTTAGATTCAATATGGCGTATTCAATCAGACTTTAAATTTCAAGAACTTTGAAGGCCTATATCTCGCAAACTATCAAGGCCCACAATAACCAATTTATTCTCAAATTGTAGGTAATTTAATATACTTTGAGAATTATGTTGGATGTCCTATTCGAAAAAGTGATACTTCACGGTCAAAAATTGACCAAATGTAAAACAAGTGAAAATTACGATAATTTGATAAACTTTGAAGAGCTGTAGCAAACGGTTGAGCCTACAATAACAAATTTGGTCTCAAATTGTAGGTAATCTAATCAGTTTTCAAAACTATGTTGAATGTCCTATATGAAAAAGTGATTCTTGAGGGTCATAACTGAAGACATGTAGAAAAAGTGGAAAAATTCTATAATATGATAAACTTTGAAGGCTACATCTCGCAAACTATTGGGTCTACAATGATCAATTTGGTCTCAAATTGTAGCTTTTTAAATTATCTTTCAAAACTTTGCTGAAAGTCACCTTGGTAAAAGTGATGCTTCACGGTCAAAATTGACCAAACGTAAAAACAAGTGAAATATTACGATAATTTGATGAACTTTGAAGAGCTGTATTTCACAAACGGTTGGGCCTACAATAACCAATCAGGTAGCAAATTGTAGGTATTCAAATTTACTTTCAACCCTATGTTAGATGTCCTATATGAAAAAGTGATTCTTCAGGGTGAAAATTGGCCAAATGGAAAAAGTGCAAATTCCGCCATTTTGTACGATTTTTGAGATGATCCGGTAGTTGCCGAGGTCTAAAACTTGGATTCAGCATCCCAGGACTACTATAAACATTATTAAAAAGAAACTGACTACCCCATTTCATGCAAGGTACTACCCCCTACTTTTGATGACAATTTTACTAGGCTATAGTTCTTCAGCTAAAATATATTGTTTTGGTAACACTATTTCAATTGGACTTTTAATTTCAAATTAGTTCAGTTTGTCGTCGATCACTATGTTCCTGTCCTCGATTTATCGCCCGGTTAAATTTAATAGACGTACGAACAACCAGGCATTACATTTGACTTATAAACATTTCTAGTTTAGAAAAAGGAAAGCAGCTATATTTTATACTTCCTTTGCTATAAGTTTAGTTCATGAATCAACACTTACAAACATTGTGTTGATGCCAAATAACTAATATACTGATAATAAACAAATATACTGATGTTGTGGAATCTTTCCATGATAGAAAATTATATTAGAATTAATGTGGTGTAAATATTATAATTTATTAAACAAAGTGAAGTTTGACACCCCCAAAACGTTTTCTATTTCGAAGAAAGAAGGGGAAGAAGTAGAAGAAGAAGAAGAGGAAGAGGAAGAAGATAGAAGAAGTAGAAGAAGGGGAAGAAGGTGGAGAAGTGGAAGAAGAAGAAGCAGAAGAAATAGAAGAGGAGGAAAAGGATGAAGAAGTAGAAGAGGACGAAGAAGAAAAGAATAAGAAGAGGAAAGGGAAGAAGAGGAAGAGGAAGAAAAGTGGAAGGGAAGGAGGGAGAAGATGAGGAGGAGGAGGAAAGGAGAAGAAGAAGAGGAGGAAGAAGAAGAAGAAGAAGAAGAAGAGGAAGAAGGTGGAGAAGAAGAGGAAGAAGAAGAAAAGGAGGAAGAAGTAGAAGAGGTACAAGATAAAGAAGTAGTAGCAGAGGAAGAAGAGGAAGAAAAGGAGGAAGAAGATGAAGAAGAAGAAGAGGAGGAAGCAGTAGAAGAGGAAGAAGAAGAAAAGGAGTAGCTGAAGAAGGAGAAGAGGATGAAGAAGAAGAAGAAGAAGAAGAAGTAAAGTATAAGAAGATGAAAAGAACAGAAAACGTTGAGACTTTGTTAGAGACACTATTTTGAATTTTTCAGTCGTTTTCAGAAGCGGAGACCGTTACAAACCCGTTCATCCCTGTGGAGACGTGCCTCCCCTGATCCTGGCTCAGCCCAGCACCCCGCAACTGCCGGCCGTCTCTCCAGATGGTTCTCGATCAGAAGAGGCTCTCAGTCTGAGGACAACCGCTGTGGAAGTGGGTCCAAGATGCCTCTGCTGCCAGAGGTAAGCTGGTCATTTGTATAGCAGGATTTAACTTGTCATTAATCCTATGATCGAGCATATGACCAATACTTAACCTACAAATGCTGAATCTCGCAGATTATTGAAAAGGTAATATAAAGATGGAAGGTATCGAGACATAGCAACTATACAGTTGCTGTTAAATCACATACCAATTGATTGAACGAAATTTGATTAATGCCATATAATATTGTTGAGGACTTCTCATTGACAACAGATTAATAGCTAGTAAGGAAATTATTAGCAAGGAAAAGTGCAGTAGCGTTCATCAAATTTCCTTACTAGCTATTAATCTGTTGTCAATATTTGCAGTAGCAGAAGTCTTCAGAATATTATATGGCATTAATTAGGAATTTCGTTCAATGAAGTAGCCACGCCGTGATGGAGCCCACGGCTGTGAGCCCACGGAGCAACTCTAATAGGTGACCGCTGAGGTTACTTACACTCTTTTCACTGTCTTTGAAATTCACAGAATAATCTAAAATCGCTTAAAATAACATGCTAGCAGATTTGTAGTAGACTGTAGGCGCAAGCCCAGGATGCACTGCAACCAGCCTCCAGCGGTCACCTGCCACCAAAGCTGCCATATCTCAGTCAATATTTTAAATCTATTATAATCGATTTGTAATTAAATTTACTGTTATTCTTGTAAAATGTTCGTAATATCAACAGTTTTCGAGTTATTCAAGAAACAAAATTTTAAATAACGCCATTTTGTTTTATGGATTTCAAAAATTGTCATAATTTTTGTAGCTTTGTCTGGTTATCCAAATGTTGCAAAGTTTCAATTTATGTGTTTAACCATTAATAAGAAAAAATAATAAGTGAAAATAACAAAATGGCAGTTGTGTGAGTAAATGGACTTCCGGACAATTTAAATATGATATTCAGATATGGTTTTCACCCAGGAACAATGCCCTAGAGTATTGTAGGAGTTCTGAAACACCCTGTATTTAGTACTATTTCACTGGGCTTATACAGAAACAGCTTATCCCAACATACTCATGCACTAGACCGATGTGATAATTGAATTATTGATGGGAAATGGAATCTATGAATACAGTAATGGCACTAGGTTAGGCGTCCACCAGTCAAGACAAGACAAGATGAGATTTAGTTGGTAATTCACATAGTTTCATGAAGCAGCACAGTGATGCAATGACTAATCGGTTGCTTCATAAGCAACTATGAAGTACTGTGACCAAACGTGACTATTGTCGTCTTGTCTTGACTAATACGCCTAGCCTATTCTGCCCCAAAGTAGCCTACCTACTGTCAATGAATATTCATGGTCCCTCCTTGTTGTCCCACCAATAATCACTGGTGGAAAGCATTGACCAATATGGTACCTTCAAATTACCTTATGAGAAGCAACACACACCGATTAGTCATTGCATCGTGGTGTGCTGCTTCATAAGCAACTTTTGAAGTACTGTGACTAAATGTGACTAATGTCGTCTTGTCTTCTGACTAACCGGTGCATGTCTAGCCTAAGATTACCACAAACTGGACATTCATAGCGCAACTTACGTTATTAATGAATATTTATTAATCATATCTATTTATTTTATCAAAAATACTACAAACACTGTATAATAACATTGTGGTCATTGGTGTGAAAAGGTCCATAAGTGTGTGTGAAACGACTTATTTTCCAGCCACCGCCATACTTTCCCAAATTCTAAATTTGATATGGGATGACAGGCAAACATTAACCCATTCACTCATGTCGTCTAATGTTGTCTTGTCTTGTCTTGTCTTGTCTAACCGGTGTATGCCTAGCCTAATGAGAGATGCAAGTTAACTACAGTGAGGTGTTTTATTGTACGTTTTCGAAGCTCTCCCATATGATTTTCCAATCTAATTTGTGTTTTATTGTATAGCAGGAGCCAATTAACTTGTCATAAATCAGCTGATCCAGTAATAATTAAACAGTGACTTCGACACAATAATCAAAAGACTTAAAAGTCTTAAAGACCTTTAAAGTCTTTAAAATACCTTTTTAAAGAAGACCTTTCAAAGAATTACTTTTTAAAAGACCTTTTCAATAATCTGCGAGATTCAGCATTTGTAGGTTGAGTATTGTGATCATATGCTCGTCGATCATATGTTTTCTGTCGAGTTAAAAGGATCCTGCTATAAAGGGTAAGCGACAGTCATTCGCCATCCGCCAAATTAGTAAAATAGCACTATATAGGATTGGAGCAGTGGCACTTTCAGAGTTGATAGGTCAATTAATCTAAGGCCTCATATCTATCTAAAGTTCTTAACTAAGCATTTTTATCAAAATCATTATTAATTTTAATTTTCGCAGGTGGAAGAGGAAACAGGCCTCACCCACAGACGCCTTGCCGCCCCCAGCCTGCCACCGGCGCCGCCCCACCTCACCGCCCAGGAGCTGAAGAGGCGGCACATTGTGGCCGCCATTATCCAGTCAGAGAACAACTATCTGGCCTCACTGCATCGACTGGTTTATGTGAGTAGCAACTGGCCAAATTGTACCGAAACATTGTTAAATTACTGGTAAAAAAGTGATTTTCATCATAGGAAAGGCAGTAGCTTGAATAAGAAAGTACATACTATGTATATTAGGAATAGCAGTGGGCCTATTGCAGAACCCTGGGTGACACCATGTATTCTTCGTGAATATCTCCTATCTTGCGGTTTCAAATTCATCAATAGAGCTGTAGAAATGAATCAATAATAGTATAGGTATAGCTAAATTTGTAGTATGGTTTACCTTGATTTTGTAGTGAATTTTTAAGGTTCTCTTATAATCGAAAGCTTTAGACAAGTCAATGAATGATGTGTAATATTTATATAAGGAGTAATATAGGGTTCATATTAAAATTTATATTGAAGGAGGTATACAGGGTTGGTGAAAATTATGGAAACGGCTTAATATTTCTTATACGAAGGTAATTTGACGGTAGGTGACAGTGGGGTTTGTACTAAAATTGAAAAATACTACTGTAATTTACTGTGACTTCAAAATCTGGTCCGCCATCTTCGATTCATCTTGGATACAGAATTTCAAGAGAAATGAATGGCGAACATCGCACATCGATATGTCAAATCGTTTTTAAGATATTTCAATTATTAATCAGACATATTTACATTGTCGGAGTGGGTGAAAAGTATTAGAACGGCTTCATATCTCATAATACAATGTAATTTGATGGTTGGGGTGATTGAGGATCCTACTCAAATCAAAAATACTACTTCACAGTGATTTTTTCAAATTTAGTCCGCCATCTTGGATTTGCTATTATTTTTCAAATTCTGAGTTGGTGATGCGATACATGAATAGAATACAGAATTTTAAATCAAAAGTGAATGGTGAAAACCGCAACTCGATATGTCAAACCGTTTTTTAGATATTAACTGATTTAGAGTAAATATATTATGTCTTGATTAATAATTAAAATATCTTAAAAACGGATTGACATATCGATGTGCGGTTTTTGCCAGTCATTTTCTCTTGAAATTCTGTATCGAAATCATGTATAACATGACCACCTTACTATTTAAAAAAATGAAGTTAGACTCAATATGGCGGACCAGATTTTTTAAGTCACAGTAAGTAGTATTTTCAATTTTAGTACGATCCCCAATGTCACCTACCATCAAATAACCTTCGTATAAGAAATACTGAGCCGTTTCCATAATTTCCACCAACCCTGTATAAATATTAATTTATACATCATTCATCGACTTGTCTGAAGGCCTGGTCACATACGATTGTGGTTTGCTTTACTTTACTTCACTTAAAATGCTACTTTGATTGTGGTTTGCTTTGCTCCACTTCACTTACTACATAGCCTACCATACTATTTATATAGATTTACTATGCGAGTAAGGGCCGGTTTCTCCAACGACAGTTTAGTTTAAACTTAGGTTTTACCACTCACTAGAAACTTAGGAGTATAAGGAGTAATATAGGATTGATATTAAGTTTTGTATTGAAGGAGGTATATTTAGAGAACATTTGATTGATTTGATTTGTTTTCTCTCTCAACAGGACTACAAGAAAGCGCTGGAAGAGCACAGTCCGCAGATTCTCAGTGCCTCCAAGATCTCCACCATTTTCCACCGCCTCCCTGAGATCCTGCAGTGCCACACCCTGTTCCGGATCGCCCTGGCCGAAGCGGTCTCGAACTGGGACCGCGATCACCGCATTGGTGATGTGTTTGTGGCCTCCTTTTCAAAGGCCATTGTGTTGGACATCTACAGCGCGTTCATTAATAACTTCTCGGTGGCCATGGATCTGGCGCGCACGGAGAGCAATCGCAAAACGGCTTTCAAGGAGTTTTTGAAGGTGGGTTGCTTGCTCTCTTTCAAATCGATAATTTAAATTCACTTTGCCTTTTCTTTATCTTTAGTTTTTCTACTTCTTATTCCTCTTCTTTTTCTTCTATTCTTCTTCTTTTTTTTCTACTTCTCATTCCTCTTCTTCTTCTTCTTTTTCTTCTTCTTCCCCTTCTTCCTCCTTCTTCTCCGTCTCCTTCCTTCTTCTTCCCCTTATTACTCTTCTTTCTTCTTCTTCTTCTTCTTCTTCTTCCAATTCTCTTCTTCTTCCGTTTTCCTCCTCATTCTTCTCCTTCCTCCTCCCTCTTCCCCTCCTCCTCCTTCTTGTTCACCCTCTCCTTCTCCTTTCTCTTCTTCCCCTTCTCCCTCTCATTATTCTTCTTCTCCTCCATCCTCTTCTTCCCCTTCTCCCTCTCATTATTCTCCTTCTTCCTCTTCTCCGTCTCATTATTCTCCCTCTCCTTTTTCTTCTCCTTCCTCTTCTTCCACTTCTTCCTCTCATTATTCTTGTTTTTCTTCTTCCTCCTCATCCCTTTCACCACCCTCCCCTTCTTATTCTTCTTTTTCTTTTTCCCCCTCTTCTTACCCTGCTTCTTCTGCTTCTTCTTCTCCTCCTTCTTCTCTCCTTCTTTTTCTCCATCTTCACCTTCCTCTTCTTCTCCTCCTCCTCCTTCTCCCCTTCTTCTCCTTTTTTCTCCTTATTTTCCATCTCCTTCTTCGTCTTCTCCTTGTTCTTCTCCTTGTTCTTCTTCTTGTTCTTCTTCTTATTTTCAATCTTTTTCTCATTCTTGTACTCGTGCTTGCCCCTGCCCCTATCTAGTGAGTATAGTCCGATTCACGTCAAGAAGTCAGCATTGTTTATATGAGGAGCATTGATGTCAAGTTTCATTGAGAGAGAAAGAGAAAACTGCACCGAACGTGTTTGTTGGGACTGTGTGCGACAACAATGCACAGTGCGGCAACTATGCACAGTGCGAATAGGATAGAGACATCAGCAAATGCCTTGTGCTGAACAAGGATAGCAAACTCCCATCTAAGCAATGCTGATTTCTTGACGTGAATCGCACTATAGGCATATTTTGTAAATATATAATTGAGAAAAATCGATATATCTCAAAAACAATAGTCATAGGACCCGGTATTCATGGTCTTTATTTAAAAGCTGTATCAAATTTTGTTGAGACACTCTATTCATATGTGATGTGTACACCTCTAATTAAGTCTTCTTTCTTCATTTTACAGCAACGCCAGAATAATTCACCAGACCGATTATCTTTATTTGCTCTCATGGTTAAAGCTGTACAAAGGTTTCCCCAGTTCATCCTACTCTTACAGGTAAGGGATTTTTTATTATTACAGGTAATCTAAAAATTTTATGTATAATATTTTGTGGAAGATAGATAGATAGATATTATTTCTTGGCGTTACTGAAGATCGTAGAGTACAATGGCAAAGAAATAACACCTAGATGATTATTTCTTCATCCATTACGAACTGCGATGTATACTATATTGTTTGTCACTTTATTACCGACATCCAGTCATGTTTTTATGTAAGAAAACGAAATATGTTACTTACTGACTGGAGCGCTTTCGGGTTTCAATAAACCCATTGTCAACAGTTTTGTCTTACATAAAAACATGACTGCATGTCGGTAACATTGACTGTTTGTCAATGGCTCAACAGCCCTATGTGGGCTTTAGGCCTACCAGCTGGTTGCCAGTTTCACATTGACTGAATCAGCAGAGGTGAATGATCATTGACCAGAAAAGAAGCAACGTGTGGTTAGCACATTGGCATCTCATCTATGTGAATTACTGTGACTAAACGTGACTAATTTCGTCTTGTCTTGTCTTGACTAACCGGTGTACGCCTAGCCTAATACGGCCCTTAGTGAAACCAATCAATTTATTTATTCACAACAATAATACAGTACGATTTTCATCAATACATTTTTTAGTAAATAATACACATATAATAATAACAATAAATTACTCTTAATAATACCTGCATACATCAGCAAAGCTAGGCTTGTGCGCTGATGTACATATTTATTTGTTTATAATATTGCTCAACGATAAATTATAATGCTCAACAATAAAATTAATAATATCTATATCTACATAAAAAGATTAATATGGAAAATACAAGATCAATCTTACGAACTATATTACATTAAGCTACCAATCTTAAAATAGAAGTTATTTTAAACCCAATCAACTAATTCTAAACTAAGTTTATAGGTGATTTTATTATGTATGAACTGGATGGGGATTATATTCATTAGTTTGCTGCATATATATTGGGTTCAACATGGCATGAAACTTCAATAGAACGGTGACCATAGATGATAGAGACTTTTGATAGACAAAAATCTATCGGATATGAGATGTTCTTCAATTTTGGTCTCTATATTTCTATTTTCACTTTGCGAGTAGCATTTATGAATTAGATAATAATGTTTTTAATAAATTAGGCTAGGCGTACACCGGTTAGTCAAGACAAGACAAGACGACATTAGTCTTGTTTAGTTACAGTAATTCACATAGCTGCTTATGAAGCAGCACATACCGATGCGATGACTAATCGGTGTGTGTTGCTTTATAAGCAACTATGTGAATTACTGTGACTAAACGAGACTAATCTCGTCTTGTCTTGTCTTGACATGAAACCTGTCTTGGTGAAACCTGGCATGAAACTTGTGTAGAACGGTAACCATAGATGATAGAGTCTTTTGATAAACGAGAATCTATTGGAAATTAGATGTTCTTCAAGTTTGTTCGCTCTATATTTCTATTCTCACTTTGTGAGTAGCGTTTATGAATTAGATAATACAGATTGATTCAAAAAGAATACCACAACTTTAAAAGTTTGTATTCAATGAAATAAATATAATAGAACCTTCTGTTATACATCATTACAAAGAGTTTTTTAAGAAGTTTTTTTCACTCACAAACAAGTTTAGAGATGTTCAATATGACCCCTCCAGACACTCGAGCAATACCCAAAACCTTCCTCAAACTCTTTCCACTCTTTCTGTAGCATATCAGGCATAACAGTTTGATAATCTGCTGTTATTTCTTGTTTCAAATCATCAATATCCATCCACCATTGATGATTTGAAGCAAGAAATAACAGCAGCTTAACAAACTGTTACGCCTGATATGCTACAGAAGAGTGGAATGAGGGGTCATTTGGAACATCTCTGGACTTGTTTGTGAGTGAAAAAAAAATTCTTTAAATACTCTTTGTAATGATGTATAACAGAAGATACTATGATGTTTCTTTCATAATTTACAAATTTTTCAAGTTGTGGTATTCTTTTTGAATCTCCTTGTAATGTTTTTGATAAATTACTGACGCCATTTCACGAAACGCAATTTAATTTCTGGTCCTCCGTTCACTCCAGGATCTACTGCACCATACCGGCCACGGTCACCCAGACCGCATGTCGCTTCAGCTGGCGCTGACTCAGCTGGAATCGTTGGCTGAATTGCTGAATGAGCGGAAAAGGGAGGCCGAACAGAGCCAGGCGTTCAAGGAGATGCTGAGAGCTATATCGGGCAAACTTGCCGCCAGGCCTATTGCTGACAATAACCGCTATTTGCTGAGACAGGATGATGTCACACAGATGGTGAGTAAAGTACTGCTTCGCCCTCTTCTTCTCTTCCTCATTCTTCTTCTCATTCTTCTTCTACTTCTTTTCAATCTTCTACTTCTTCTACATCTTCTCCTTTTTCAGCTTTTCCTTCTTCTTCTTCTTCTTCTTCTTCTTCTTCTTCTTCTTCTTCTTCTTCTCCTTTTTCTTTCTTTTCTCCTTCTTCTTCTTCTTTTTCTTTCTCTTCTTCTTCTTTCTTCTTCTCCTTTTTCTTCTCCTTCTTCTAGTTCTCCTCATTCTTATTCTTCTCCTTCGTCCCTCCATCATCTTTCATCTCTTCCTTCTTCCTTACGTTCTAGTTCTTCTCTTCCTTATCTTTCATCTTTTCCTTCTTTTTTACGTTTTACTTCTTCTCCTCCTTATCTTCTTCTAGTTCTTCTTTCTAGACTGTTTTCATTAGGATAGTGGTGGTAGAGTAGTGTGAGAAGCGGTGGTGGGGGAAGGCAAGTGGTAGAGTACTATCCCACGGTGCTATTCCACTCTACTAATGAAAACCAGGCTTAAGTGATTTTTCTTCAGTGGTAAAGTAACTAGCATACTAACTCTACCGTACTAACTCTACTCTACTTTCTTGGTCGAGTAGCTGTTTTCACTACAATTGAGAATACAGTAGAACTCCGACTATCCGAATCGCCGATTATCCGAACCACTTTCAGAAAAATATTTGTCCAAAAAAAGTCTAAGTGCGCTATTATTCTTCCCCCCGTGAAGCCAGTGTTTGCGCCTATTTCTAAACTTGTACATAAGTACATTTTATTTATATTTAAAACATGTGTAAATATCATGTTTCTTTCATTTAATTCAATAATAAAATAGTGCAATATCAAAACGTACCTTTTTTTCTCTCCAATACCAATTTTTTTTTTAAAACTCCGATTATCCGATTATTTGATTATCCGAATGGGTCCCGGTCCCCATTAATTCGGATAATTGGAGTTCTACTGTAGTAGGTAAAGTGTGTTGTCTAGTGAACAGATCTAACCTTGAAATGACTCTACTCTACTAGCTCTACTCTACTAGCAGACTCTACTCTACTAGCTCGAGACTGTATTCATTAGAATAGTGTTGGTAGAGTAGAGTGAGAAGCGGTGGTGGGGGAAGGCAAGTGGTAGAGTACTATCCCACGGTGCTATCCCACGGTGCTATACCACTCTACTCTACCAAAAACAAGTACTCTACCATCATTCTACTCTACTGTGAACGTTTTCATCGGGAGAGTTCACAAGATAGTTAGTACTCGCCCAGGGAACTCCACTACTATGGCCCGTTTGCACAGTATAAGTTTAAACCAATATTTTAAACTAAATCTGATTTTTTTGGTTTAAACTAAAAATCCGTTTGCTCAATATCAGTTTAAACTCAAAAAAAGTTTAAACTCTAGAAAAGTTTAAACCATCAAAACAGTTGGTTTAAACCAAAAAATATGGTTTAAAAAGTAATCTGTAAAGGTTATGTTGAAAACATATGATGTATGACAGTATTTTTTCATGTTTGTTTCTGCTGAAGCTGAAGATGATAAATAATATTGATAGGTTATTGATAGGTTGAAAGTGAAAATTATGGAAGAATTAATAGAAGTTTTCAATGAAATTAAAGAAGATGATTACGAGGAAATTGTTAGAGTTGTTCCAAAAGCAAGAAAAGCAAGGAATTTCTCGTTCTTGTAATTTCATTAGATATCAATGAGGTTTGTTTTGGCTCAAGCTGTAAACCTCTATTTGTTGTGAATTTGTATGAATGTATTAAATAAATAAATAAAAGAATATTAGGAAACGTATTAATCATTTCTGGGATGAAGAAGAACTTTTTAAACGTTCTCGTTTGCGTAAAGCAACTGCAAATTTAGTATTGAATGAATTAAAAGACTCAATAAAGACAACTTGAAACAGTACTCTTTCATCCGAATATATGTTTTTAACATTTTAACATAAATATAATAACATTTTGCTTCTGAAAGCTTTTTAATTAACGTGGGAGACCATAGTGGAGTGCATGTGAAATACACGGTACTAGGAATCACAAATGAGTAGGTTATGTAACCTCAATGTAAGAAAATAAAAAATAAACAAATTCGGGAGGCCAGCCTTCTTGATATTGTCAACGATGTCATTCTATTACCAACATAACGCTAAACTAGTTTAACTTAAACTAGATTGGAAAATGCACTGTGAAAACCGATTCGAGTTTAAACTTCAAGTTTAACTTGAACTCGATTAAGTTGATCGAGTTTAGCAATCCATACTGTGCAAACGGGCCTAAGTCTATTAATGAAAACCAGGCTTAAGTGATTTTTCTTCATTTTAAATGTTCTGTTTCCGATTTCAGGAAGTCAATCAATGCGGACTAATCAGCAAATGCAAGAGCCGGCGTCTGCTGCTGCTCAACGATCTCCTCGTCTGTGTCACGGTCAGTCACAAGGATCATGGTGGCTCGGCCCTGGACCACCATCACTCCTCGGCTCGCCTTCAGCTGAAATGGAGTTGCCCCATCTCAGATGTGCAGGTAACTATGCATACTTTACTATAACTTTTTTTTATCGTATGGCTTTTCATCGGTGGGGAGACCCTTACGGGTAGGTTCCACCTCGCCTCATTGCACAATTTTTTGTGTCGGTCACCCATCCAAGAGCAGTCTTGAATGTTTGTTACTGAACCACATGATTACTTAGCAACCGCTCTCACCGAGTGACCACTGATATTACTATAACTACTATAGTGAGAAGAAGAAGACAAAGAAGTAGAAGTAGAAGAAGTAGAAGTAGAAGAAGAAGAAGAAGAAGAAGAAGAAGAAGAAGAAGAAGAAGAAGAAGAAGAAGAAGAAGAAGAAGAAGAATAGAAGGAGGAAGAAGATGGTAAAAGAAGAATAAGAAGGGAGGGTGGCGGAGACGAGGGAGGTGGGAAGAAGGAGAGGGAGAACAGGAAGAAGGAGAAAGAGTGAAGAGAAGAAGAGGAGAGAGAGGAGAGGAGGGTAAAGAAGAAAAGAAGAATAAGGAGAGGAGAAGGGAAGAGAAAAGAAGAAGAAGAAGAGGAGGAATTACAAGAAGAGGAGAAAAATAATCACCTCCTTCTCTCCCTTCTTCGACTTCATCTTCTTCATCTCCTTCTTCTTCTTCTTCCCCTCCTCCTCTCTTTCCTTCTAATCCTTTTCACCCTCTCCTTCTTTTCTTCTTTTCCTCCTCCTCCTCCTCCTCCTCCTCCTCCTCCTCCTCCTCCTCCTCCTCCTCCTCCTCCTCCTCCTCCTCCTCCTCCTCCTCCTCCTCCTCCCTATTCCCCTCCCTTTCCTTCTTATTCTACTTTTCCACCCTCTTCATCATCTTCTTCTTCTTTTTCTTCGTCTTCTTCTAATCCTCCTCCCTCTTCTTCTGCTTCTCCTTATTATTCTCCTTCTTGTTCACCCTCTCCTTCTCCTCCTTCCTCTTCTTCCTTTCTCCTCCTCCTTATTCTCATTTTTCTTTCTCACCCTCTTCTACTTCTCTCCCTATTCCTCTTCTCCTCTTCTCTCTTCTTCTCCTTCTTCTTGTTCTCCCTCTCCTTATTCTCCTCCTCCCTCGTCACCCCACCCTCCCCTTCTTATTCTTCTTTTTCACCATCATTTTCCTGCTCCTCCTCCTCCTCCTCCTCCTCCTCCTCCTCCTCTTCTTCTTCTTCTTCTCCTTTTCCTACCTCTTCTTCTTCTTCTTTTTTCCTTCTCCTTCTTCTATGGAGAAAAGAAGAGGGTGAAAAATAAGAATGAGAGGGAGTAGGAGGAGAAGAAGGAAATGGTGTAAAAGGAAAAGAAGAATAAGAAGGAGAGGGAAGAGCAAAAGAAGAAAAAGAAAAAGAAGAAGATGATGAAGTACAAGAAGAAGAGTATTAAAATTCCGTTTTTCTTCTTTTTCTTCTCCTACTTCTTCTCCTCCATCTTCTCCTCCTCCCTCTCCTTCTTTTTCTTCTGCTTCTTCATCTTCTCTTCCTCCCTCTCCTTCTTCTCCTCCTTCATCTTCTTCTCCAACTACTTCTTTTTCTACTTCTCCTCCTTATCCTTCTCCTTCTTTACTCTTCATGAAACTGTATATTGTTTCAATGTTTGTAAAGTTATTCGTTTTCTGATTTGGCAATAAATTTTTCTTTTGTTCTTTCTTTGAGGTATTATCAAGCTTATTGTTTTTTTGGCGGGGAGACAAACCCTCTCGGGTGTTCCGCTTTGCCGAATCATCCAATTTTCCGTACTGCAATATGGAACAAATAGGTTAGGTACAGGTGTATTCCACTGAGCTAAATTAACCATCTGGAGGTAGCACTGATTGAAAAAGCTGGGTTCCGCCTATATTTTTTTTTCAATAGCATACTGTTCTTGAGAAAAATTTCAATCCACACTTTATTGCCAACTTAACTTTTTTGGTACTACATAATGGGCCGTATAAATAAAAACTGAGCATATGCTTATAAGCACGAGCATGAAGCATTAGGTAGAAGCATAAGCATTTGCTCATTTTTTTTATGAATAATCTTTACCTTATACTCTTACCTCATGCTTCTGAAATCTGGAGCAAATGCTTACCTATTTCAAAGATTTTTCATCAGCTGATTCATCTTGCTCAATATTTTAGAAGTATAAGCAAATGTTCAACTTTATTCATACGGCCCATTGTATTAGAAAAAAAATTTCAACCCCACTTTATTACCAACCTAACGAAATTAGAGGGAACACTAATCCTGCTAGCAGCCCTAGCTTGTGCTACCTCCAGATGGATATATATATTCAGCTCAGTGGTGTATTCATTTAATTTGACGCTTGATAGATATTATTTCTTGACTTTGCTGATGACAGGAGAGTACGATGGCAAAGAAATTATATCTATCTGTATATCTATAAATAAATAATTTATTCGACAAACAACAAACACTGTACAATCAAAGCAAGTTCAATATACAATATTAGACAGTAAAAAACAATGTTGTCTATTGTCTAAATAGGCATCCCCAAAGGTAATCCTGAGTGGGGATCCTTCATCAAAATTTAACTTAAAAGTTCAAGAACTCTGAAGAGATAAATTTGAAAACGATATAAGAATGCTAGAGAGCAATCTTATGCCAAGTGTCAAATTAATGCTCGGTTTTTCAGTCGCTCAATAGCCAGTTTATGGATCCAATAGCACTATTGAATCAATAACCATGTGTTTTCAAATGCAAAAAAAAGTTATTGATTCAATAAGTTTATTGAACGACTGAAAAACCGGGCATAGATGAATCTGATTAAAGTAACTGAATTCCAATTTTACGTTTCTTGAAAATCTTTTAAAATCAAATTCGTTTCAGGTGATTGATGTGATGACGTCATCCCCCACCCTGAGCCGCCTACTGGCGCCGGCGGGAAGTTTGAATTCGACTAGCAGCAGTGGAGTCAGCGACAGTCTGTGTGTCGAGATGAGTCAGCTGATGCACGATTATCAGGTGAGTTGTTGGGGAGGTCGGGTTCAGTCCGGTTAGGCTAGGCGTACACCGGTTAGTCAAGACAAGACGAGATTATAGTCACGTTTAGTCACAGTAATTCACATAGTTGCTTATTAAGCAACACACACCGATGCAATGACTAATCGATGTGTGTTGCTTCATAAGCAACTATTTGAATCACTGTGACTAATTTCGTCTTGTCTTGACTAAGGCTAGGCATAGACTGGTTAGACAAGACAAGATGAAATTAGTCACGTTCAGTCACATTACTTCACATAGTTGCTTATGAAGCAGCACACACCGATGCAATGACTAATCGGTGTGTGTTGCTTCATAAGCAACTATATGTGAAGTACTGTGACTAAACGTGACTAATTTCGTTTTGTCTTGTCTTGTCAGAGACTGTACACAGGCTGTTTCTAAAATAGACTGACAAACTTCGTGAATGGTTCCTGACATTGAACGTTTTCAAGAAAATAGTCCCAGTTAACATGCGTCCTATAATGATTTGATTCCCCGCTAGTCGCTATTTTGTCTTATAATTTTTTTTTTTCTAAAAAATGATTTCACTATAGCGCGATCCATTTAACTTGTCAGAAATCAGCTGATTTGGTAATAATTAAACGGTGACTTCGACACAATAATCAAAAGTCTTTAAAAGACCTTTTTGAAGAAGACCTTTTAAAGAATAACTTTTTAATAGACCTTTTCAATAATCTGCGAGATTCAGCATTTTGTAGGTTAAGTATTGTGTTCATATGCCCGTCGATCAGCTGATTTATGACAAGTTAATTGGATCCTGCTATAGGTTAGAAGTGAATCTTATATCATAACATATGAACAGCTTTTCATTACAATGCAAATCTTATGGGAATTGGCAGAAGTATGGCGGATTTGTCGGGGCTAACCAATCAAAAATACGACATGTAATGTCCACTCTGTGACTATACACTCTCTGTAGTTGGGAGCATTGTTTGGATTCGTTCATTCAAATGCCAAGATCTTAAGGCTAGGCGTACACCGGTTAGTCAAGACAAGACAAGACGAGATTAGTTAAACGTGTATAATAAACTATGTGAAGTCATACTACTTCACATAGTTGCTTATGAAGCAACACACATCGATTAGTCATTGCATCAGTGTGTGCTGCTTCATAAGCAGCTATGTTAATTACTGTGACTAAACGTGACTAATTTCGTCTTGTCTTGTCTTGACTAAGGCTAGGCGTACACTGGTTAATCAAGACAAGACAAGATTAATCACGTTTAGTCACAGTAATATTCATATAGCTGCTTATGAAGCAACACACACCGATTAGTCATTGCATCGTTGTGTGCTGCTTCATAAGCAACTATGTGAATTACTGTGACTAAACGTGACTAATCTCATCTTGTCTTGTCTTGACTAAGGCTAGGCGTACACCGGTTAGTCAAGACAAGACGAGATTAGTCACGTTTAGTCACAGTACTTCACATAGTTGCTTATGAAGCAACACACACCGATTAGTCATTGCATCGGTGTGTGCTGCTTCATAAGCAGCTATGTGAATTACTGTGACTAATTTCGTCTTGTCTTGTCTTGACTAAGGCTAGGCGTACACCGGTTAGTCAAGACGAGATTAATCACATTGATTCATAGTAATTCACATAGTTGCTTATGAAGCAACACACACCGATTAGTCATTGCATCGGTGTGTGCTGCTTCATAAGCAACTATGTGAATTACTGTGACTAATTTCGTCTTGTCTTGTCTTGACTAAGGCTAGGCGTACACCGGTTAGTCAAGACGAGATTAATCACATTGATTCATAGTAATTCACATAGTTGCTTATGAAGCAACACACACCGATTAGTCATTGAATCGGTGTGTGTTGCTTCATAAGCAGCTATATGAATTACTGTGACTAAAGCCTGGTTTTCAGTAGTAGAATTAGTGGTAGAGTTCCCTGGGCGAGTACTAACTATCTTGTGAACTCTCCCAATGAAAACCTTCATAGTAGAGTAGAGTGATGGTAGAGTACTTGTTTTTGGTAGAGTAGAGTGGGATAGCACCGTGGTATAGTACTCTACCTCTTGCCTTCCCCCCCCCACCGCTTCTCGCTCTACTCTACCACCACTATTCTTATGAAAACCGTCTCGAGCTAGTAGAGTAGAGGTAGAGTAGAGGGTAATGAATGTTCCGTATCGATATTTTAAGGTTAGATCTGTTCACTAGACAATACACTTTACCTACTATTCTCAATTGTAGTGAAAACAGGTACTCGACCAAGTAAGTAGAGTAGAGTTAGTAAGGTAGAGTTAGTATGCTAGTTACTCTACCACTAACTCTTCTATTGAAAACCAGGCTTAAAAGTGACTAATCACGTCTTGTCTTGTCTTGACTAACCGGTGTACGACTAGCCTAAGTCAAGACAAGACAAGACGACATTAGTCACGTTCAGTCACAGTACTTCACATAGTTGCTTATGAAGCAACACACACCGATCAGTCATTGCATCAGTGTGTGATGCTTCATAAGCAGCTATGTGAAGTACTGTGACTAAACGTGACTAATTTCGTCTTGTTTTGTCTTGACTAACCGGTGTAAGCCTAGCCTTACAGAGACTGTACACAGGCTGTTTCTTAAATAGACCGACAAACTTCGTGAATGGTTCCTGACATTGAAATTTATTAAGAAAATATTTCCAGTAAACATGGGTCCTATAATGCTTTGTTTTCCCGCTAGTCGCCATTTTGTCTTTTCACTTTCTAGTTTTTAGTTTTAGTTAGAAACAAAATGGTTTCACTAATTATGTTGAAATTTGACATGGTCAAGGCCAAGATGAAGGTCTGCTGTAAAAAAATGATCAACCTTATCTGACGAAATATTTCAAAATGGCGGGCATTTTAAATTTTAAATTGAAAACTTGTTGTTGTCCGCCATTTTCCGACATATCGATGTGCGGTATTCGCCATCCATTTTCTCTTGAAATTCTGAATCGAAATCTTGTCTAATACCGGGTGCGGCAGTAACGATTAAGCAGTTTGTTTCCATTGTCACATCAGCTGTGACAGAGTTAAAAATTTGCACATGGTCTGTTTTTCATTATCTTTTGCCGGTAGTGCCATCTTAAACAATCAACAGTATTGTTTTGTATTATTTTATTGTTTTGTTAACAATACTGTTGGTGGTTTAAAATTTATTCTCAATGTAATTATTTTTTTTTTGTATTTTATGCTAATGTTGTATCAATTTTACTTTTGTATTGTTAACCAATATTATTGGTGTATTTTTAACCAATTTACTTTTTGGCAATAAATATTGATTGATTGATTGTTTATCAGTTAGATAAACTTATCAGATTCTCCTTATTCTTTTTCTTCTTCTCCTTCCTCTCTTTATTCTTTTACTTCTTCTTCTCCTCTTTCTCCTCCTTCCTCTTCTTGTTCACTCTCTCCTTCTTCTTCTACTCCACCTCCTCATCCTCCTCCACCTCCTCCTCCTACTCCTCCCTCTCCCTCTTATTCTTCTCATTCTACTTTTTCTTCTTCTTCTTCTTCTTCTTCTTTTCCTCCTTATCCTCCACCCTCTCTCTTTTTCTCCTACTTATTGTTTTCCTCTTCTTCTTCTTCTTCTCATCCTTCTCCTTGTTTCCCTCTCCTTCTTCTTCTATTTTCTGTACTCCCTCTCCTTCTCATTCTCCTTTTTCTCCTCCTCTTCCTCCTCATCATCCTCTTCTTCTTCTTCTTCTTCTTCTTCTTCTTCTTCTTCTTCTTCTTCTTCTTCTTCTTCTTCTTCTTCTTCTTCTTCTTCTTCTTCTTCTTCTTCTTCTTCTTCTTCTTCTTCTTCTTCTTCTTCTTCTTCTTCTTCTTCTTCTTCTTCTTCTTCTTCTTCTTCTTCTTCTTCTTCTTCTTCTTCTTCTTCTTCTTCTTCTTCTTCTTCTTCTTCTTCTTCTTCTTCTTCTTCTTCTTCTTCTTCTTCTTCTTCTTCTTCTTATTCTTCTTTCCTTCTTCACCCTCTTCTTCTTCTCCTTCTTCTTCTTGTTTCCCTCTCCTTCATCTTCTTCTATTTTCTTGTCCTCCTCTCCTCCTCCTCCTCCTCCTCCTCCTCCTCCTCCTCCCTCCTCCTCCTCCTCCTCCTCCTTATTCTTCTTCTTCTTAACTCAACGAAGAAATTGAATCGCAGTTTTGAATGAATACAGAGAAGTTTCAATAGTTTATCTTAACTCATCGAAGAAATTGAATCTCAGTTCCCAATGAATAGAATGAAGTTTTAATAGTTCATTTTGCGATTGTCAGGTGCTAAGCCGTATCGCCGACCTCGCGTCCACCCTGAAGGGCTGCTACGAGGATGTGAGCGCCGAGCGGACGCGCGCCGTGCTCAACTGGATCCAGGGCGAAATTCAGCAGAAGGACGAGCAGATGGCCTGGGTCGACTCCTGCTGTCTGCAGATCACCGTCAAGGGCAAGGACGACATTCTCACTTTCCAAATGGACACGCCCGAAGTGAGGAAGGAGTGGGTTACTGGTGAGTATAGTGACGACTGTTTTCGAAGCTAGGGTAGTTTCCTGTTGACGCAAAGTTTTAAATATCATAAGAAGAAGAAGAAGAGGAGAAGAAGAAGAAGAAGAAGAAGAAGAAGAAGAAGAAGAAGAAGAAGAAGAAGGAAGAAGAAGAAGAAGAAGAAGGACGGGCAAGGGCAAGGACGACATTCTCACTTTCCAAATGGACACGCCGAAGTGAGGAAGGAGTGGGTTACTGGTGAGTAGGGGACGACTTTTTCGAAGTCAAGGTGGTTTCCTGTTGACGCAAAGTTTTAAATATCATAAGAAGAAGAAGAAGAAGAAGAAGAAGAAGAAGAAGGAGGAAGAAGAAGAAGAAGAAGAAGAAGAAGAAGGACGGGCAAGGGCAAGGACGACATCCTCACGTTCCAAATGGACAGTCCCGAAGTGAGGAAGGAGTGGGTTACTGGTGAGTATAGTGACGGCTTTTTTTTGGAATGTGGGGTAGTTTCCTGTTGACGCAAAGTTTTAAATATCATAAGAAGAAGAAGAAGAAGAAGAAGGAGAAGGGAGAAGAAGAAGAAGAAGAAGAAGGACAGGCAAGGGCAAGGACGACATTCTCACTTTCAAATGGACAGTCCCGAAGTGAGGAAGGAGTGGGTTACTAGTGAGTATAGTGACGGCTTTTTTTTGGAATTTAGGGTAGTTTCACTGTTGACGCAAAGTTTAAAATATCATAAGAAGAAGAAGAAGAAGAAGAAGGAGGAAGAAGAAGAAGAAGAAGAAGGACAGGCAAGGGCAAGGACGACATTCTCACTTTCCAAATGGACAGTCCAGAAGTGAGGAAGGGTGGGTTACTGGTGAGTATTGTGACGGCTTTTTTTGGAATTTAGGGTAGTTTCCTGTTGACGCAAAGTTTAAAATATCATAAGAAGAAGAAGAAGAAGAAGAAGAAGGAGGAAGAAGAAGAAGAAGAAGAAGAAGAAGAAGAAGAAGGACGGGCAAGGGCAAGGACGACATTCTCACTTTCCAAATGGACAGTCCCGAAGTGAGGAAGGAGTGGGTTACTGGTGAGTATAGTGACGACCTTTTTTCGAAGTTAGGGTAGTTTCCTGTTGACGCAAACTTTTTAATATCATAGAATTGTTATTATTTTTTTCATCAATACAGTATTCATGTTTTAATTTATCAATACAGGGTGTCCCAAAAAATAGTGACGCCAGTACTACCACGGTATTCTACAAGTCAAAACAAACAGAAAATGTCGTTGGCAAAATGCTGATTTCTCCTTAGTTTACCTGTAATCCGCCATTTTGTGTTTTTAATATTTTTCATCATATCTCGTTGAAAAAACAAGATTTTCTTATGAAATTTGGTAGGGCTATAATTAAAGGTGTGGTTCACAAAATACATATATCAATAAATTTCAATATCTGTTTTTTCCAAAATGGCGACCGACTAAACTTTCCAAATCGATTTTACTGGAGAAATATTGCTTTTTACGATAAAACGTAGGTATAAAGAAATGTAGAGAATCTTATCCTGAATAAAATGGTATATAATTTTAAAGAATCGGATGTTTGAAGATTACCACTTCTGTGTTTCTTCATTTCTTCAGAAGTGAGACATGAGAATACAGTCATTTATGAATGCAAAACATATAATTATATGTTTGCCTATCTTTGTCACTCGAACGTTCTCAATTTATTATTGGATGGAACAACCAATTGATGAATTTTATGAATGTGAAAATATGATTCACAGTAGTAAATTTGAGAACGTTCAAGATAGGCAAACATTTGTTTTGCATTGATAAATTTATTCTCATGTCTCACTGCTGAAGAAATGAAGAAACACAGAAGTGGTGATCTTCAAATAGCCATATCTCCGT
>CM029543.1:5124675-5222175 GCA_017141395.1 Laodelphax striatellus | reverse complement strand
CTTTTCTATTTTAATTGAAAATTGAGTTATTTTTAAAAAAAATTATTTTCGAAAATATTTTTTCCAAATTTAAATAATTTATTTATTGAATGATAAATGGAATGTAGATAAATGATGATTTATTAAATGATTTTTTTATAAAATAATAATAATTCCCTGTAACCTGGCTGGCTCAGGTCTGGTTTCAGAGTTATCAGGTCACTTTTGATCAGATGAGGGTCTATGACGTGTGTTTTTCAGGCAGCCATGTAATAACTGTATTCTGGATTTTCAATAATAACTTCATTATAATTGACAATAATATTTATTGTACACATCATTATTATTTCAAGACATCAAGTCAAGTCTACTCCTAGCATCTAGCCGCCATCTTGTCTCTACTCTGTCGATGTTCACCATCGATACTCAGTTCTTAAAAATCGATAGTCTCAATAATAATCGATATATCTATTTATGACATCCCCTTTTTTCTCAAAGATCAATTCACAAAGACTCAATTGAATACAATATGCAATAAAATCATTAACAAACTTATAGCAAAAATCTCATTTCTGATTTTTTTATTATATCATTTATTCTCTTTTACTTTTTCACAGGCTAGGTATTACTACAGAGAGTGTATAGTAATGGCCACACTGTTACTACACTCTCTGTAGGAATAACTAAGAGTATATTCTTGTTTTTCCTGTGCTTATGTTATTTATATGCTTCACAGGTGAATAGCACAGTGCTGAAGCCCCTAACGCAGCTGCCTCCCCTAGATGCCAAGGTCACTTGCATGGAGTATGTCAGGAGCACGGACACTGTTTGGCTGGGTACTGACAATCAGAGGTGAGTTCATCAATTTATTGTTATTTTTCCAAGACGGCTCCACAAGAAAAAGAAGTAGAAGTAGAAGTAGAAGAGGAAGAAGAAGAGGAAGAAGAAGAAAGAGAGGAAGATGGACAAGAAGAAGGAGTAGTAGAAGAGGAAGATGGAGAAGGAAGAGGAGAAGAAGAAAGAGAAGAAGAGGAAGAAGAAGAAAGAATAGGAGTAGAAGATGAAGAAGAAGAAGGAGTAGGAAAACTAGAAGAGGAAGAAGAAGGAGAAGAAAGAGAAAGAGAGAAAGAAGAAGAAAAGAAGAAGAAGAACAAAAGAAGAAGAGGAAAAGGAGAAGGAGTAGAAGAGGAAGAAGAAGGAGAAGGAAGAGGAGAAGAAAAGGAAGGAGAAGAAGGAGGAGGAGGAGAAGTGGAAGAGGAATAAGAAGGAGAAGGAAGAGGAGAAGATGAAAGAGAAGAAGTGGTGGGAGTAGGAGAAGTAGAAGAGGTAGTAGGAGTGGGAGAAGTAGAAGAGGAAGAAGAAGGAGAAGGAAGAGGAGAAGAAGAGGAAGGAGAAGAAGGAGGAGTAGGAGAAATAGAAGAGGTAGTAGGAGTGGGAGAAGTAGAAGAGGAAGAGGGAGGAGAAGGAAGAATAGATAAAAAGAGAAGAAGAGGCAGAAGAAGGAGTAGGAGAAGAGGAAGAAGGAAAAGGAGATGAAGAAAGAGAAGACGAGGAAGAAGAAGAAGAAAGAGTAGAAGAGGTAGAAGAAGAAGAGGCACAAGAAAAAGGAGCGGAAGTAGGAGGAGCAGAAGATGAAGAAGAAGAAGACGAAAGACAAGAAGAGAAAGAAGGAGTAGGAGAAGTAGAAGAAGAAAGAGAAGGATGAAGAGGAGGAGGATGATAATTCTACAAAAACAAGTTACTTTTTTTCCTAACTTCACAATTTCCACTAATTTCTATTCTTTTCCCCCCAACAGAATCCTAGTCTACTGCGTTTCGGACGGAGACCATTCCAACACAGACAACACCCTCCCTGTTGCCGGATCGGTGGTGGCAATACGGCAACACTGCGACACTGTGTTTGTGGCCATGACAACGGGCCGGCTGTTGCTCTACAGACGTGGCAACACCGCACAGGAACCGGAGGAGATTGTGCTCAGCGACAGCGGGGAGGCGGTCGCATGCCTCTTGCCCATCAACCTGTGCATGTATGTAGAAGAAGAGGAAGAAGAAGAAGTAGTAGGAGGATGAGAAAAGAAGAAGTAGGAGAAGTAGATGAGGAAGAAGATGGAGAAAGAAGAGGAGAAGAAGAAAGAGAAGAAGTGGAAGAAGACGAAGAAGAAGAAGAAGAAGAAGAAAAGAGAAGAAGAGGAAGAAGAAGAAGGAGGAGTAGGAGGAGAAGAGGAAGAAGGAGAAGGAAGAAGAGAAGAACAAGAAGGACTAGGAGAAGTAGAAGAGGAAGAAGGAGAGGAAAAAGAAGAAGTAGTAGGAGAATGAGAAAAGATGAAGTAGGAGAAGTAGATGAGGAAGAAGATGGAGAAGGAAGAGGAGAAGAAGAGGAGAAGAAGAGGAGAAGAAGAGGAAGAAGAAGGAGTAGAAGGAGAGGAAAAAATGGAGAAGGAAGAAGTAGAAGGAAGAGGAGATGAAGAAAGAGGAGAAGAGGAAGGAGCAGAAGGAGGAGTAGGAGAAGTAGAAGAGGAAGAAGGAGAAGGAAGAAGAGAAGAAGAGGAAGAAGAAGGAGTAGGAGATGGAGAGGAAAAAGGAGGAGAAGGATGAAGAAGGAGAAGGAAGAAGAGAAGAAGAGGAAGAAAGGAAGAAGAGGAAGGAGCAGAAGGAGTAGTAGGAGAAGTAGAAGAGGAAGAGGAAGAAGGAAGAGAAGATGAAGAAGAAGAAGTAGTAGGAGAAGTAGATGAGGAAGAAGGAGTAGGAGAAGTAGAAGAGGAATAAGAAGGAGGAGGAGAAGAAGAGGAAGAAGGAAGAGAAGGAGTAGATGAAGTAGTAGAGGGAGAAGAAAGAGAAGGAAGAGGAAGAAGGAGTAGGAGGAGTAGAAGAGGAATAAGAAGGAGAAGGAAGAGGAGAAGAGGAAAGAGAAGAAGAAAGAGAAGAAAAGGAAGAAGAAGAGTGTGTAGAAGAGTAGGAGGAGGATGATGATAACTAATTACTTTTTCTTTAGAACAATGAACTTTTTATCCTAACTTTATAATTGTCACTAATTTTCATTCTTTCCCCTAACAGAATCCTAGTCTACTGCGTGTCCGAGGGAGACCATTCCAACACCGACAACACCCTCCCTGTTGCCGGATCGGTGGTGGCAATACGGCAACACTGCGACACAGTGTTTGTGGCCATGACAACGGGGCGGCTGTTGCTCTACAGACGTGGCAACACCGCACAGGATCCGGAGGAGATTGTGCTCAGCGACAGCGGGGAGCCGGTCGCCTGCCTCTTGCCCATGTAGAAGAAGAAGAAGAAGTAGTAAGAGAATGAGAAAAGAAGAAGTGGGAGAAGTAGATGAGGAAGAAGATGGAGAAGGAAGAGGAGAAGAAGAAAGAGAAGAAGAAAGAGAAGAAGAAGAAGAAGCAGAAGTAGAAGAAGAAGAAGGAGAAGGAAGAAGAGGAGAAGAGGAAGAAGAAGGAGAAGGAAGGAGAGAAGAAGAAGAAGAAGAAGAAGGAGTAGAAGGAGTGGAAAAAAATGGAGAAGGAAGAGGAGAAGTAGAAAGAGAAGAAGAAGAAGAAATAGCAGAAGAAGAAGAAGAAGAAGAAGAAGATGGAGAAGGAAGAGGAGAAGAAGAAGAAGAAGAAGAAGAAGAAGAAGAAGAAGAAAAAGAAGAGAAGAAGAAGATGGAGAAGGAAGAGAAAAAGAAGAAGAAGAAGAAGAAGAAGAAGAAGAAGAAGAAGAAGAAGAAGATGGAGAAGGAAGAGGAGAAGAAGAAAGAGAAAAAGAGGACTAAGAAGAAGGAGGAGAAGAAGAAGAGGAAGAAGAAGAAGGAAGAGAAGAAGAGGAAGAAGAGAAGAAGAGGAAAAAGAAGAAGAGAGGAAGAAGAAGGAGTAGAAGGAGAGGAAAAAAAATGGAGAAGGAAGAAGAAGGAGAAGGAAGAGGAGATGAAAAAAGAGAAGAAGAGGAAGGAGCAGAAGGAGGAGTAGGACAAGTAGAAGAAGTAGAAGAAAAAGGAAGAGGAGGAGAAGAAGAAGGACTAGGAGAAGTAGAAGAGGGAGAGGAGAAGAGGAAGAACAAGGAGAAGGAAGAAGAAGAGGAAGAGGGCGTAGGCGAAGTAGTAGAGGGAGAAGAAGGAGAAGGAAGAGGAAGAAGGAGTAGGAGGAGTAGAAGAGGAATAAGATGGAGAAGGAAGAGGAGAAGGAAAAGGAAGAAGAAGAAAAAGGAAGAAGAAGAGTGTGTAGAAGAGAAGGAGGAGGAGGATGATAACTAATTACTTTTTCTTCACAACAATTTCTTTAGAACAATTAACGTTTTCTTCTAACTTTATAATTTCCACTAATTTCTATTCTTTTCTCCAACAGAATCCTAGTCTACTGCGTGTCCGAGGGAGACCATTCCAACACAGACAACACCCTCCCTGTTGCCGGATCGGTGGTGGCAATACGGCAACACTGCGACACTGTGTTTGTGGCCATGACAACGGGCCGCCTGTTGCTCTACAGACGTGGCAACACCGCACAGGAACCGGAGGAGATTGTGCTCAGTGACAGTGGGGAACCGGTCGCCTGCCTTTTGCCCATCAACCTGTGCATGTATGTGGCGTGTGGCAAGACGGTCACTGTGCTAAGTGCTATCACTGGGGAGAAACAGGTTTGTAGGACAATTATTATTCCATTATTTTTTAGACATCTCTTTGTCAAATATTATTAAGGACCCGATAGGTAACAATTGTAACAATTTCCTTTACTTTCTTTTTGAACTTTTTTTTCGGAAGACATCTGATTTCTGCAGGCAGTTTATTGAACAAAACAAATTGTTGGTATTTATTACTACTGTACGACTTATGTGCAGACTTATGGTTGGTTTTACCAAATCAAACTTTCTTCTAGTGTCGTGCTCATGATTTTTGTGCTGCTTAATAGAGTCATTTTCATTCTCTTTTACATGGACAACATTGGTAAATACATATATACTTGCAAGGGTCATAATGTTCAATTTTTTAAAAGTTTTGACATTGAACTACTAAAATTTGAGCCTCTCATCCCAATGCCTTGGTAAAAGGTAATAATAGAAGAGTGTATAAGGAAAGATTAGACTTTTGTGTTACGAGAGATTTCGAACTCCAGCAGGCTTTTAGGTTAAATCGAACACAATTCGAATTTGTTTTATCCATTGTTTGTTTTTACTCATTATTCTTATTTTATAGCAACTAAACATTAATAATGGGCTATCAACGTTTAGCTGTTGTGAGGTGTGAATAACAACTAACGTGTGAGGTGCAAATAACCTCTACAACTCTGCAAATCAAAGCTTCCATTTGAAAAGTTCCTAAAAATATTGCTGGAACAGGCTTACTCTGCACTCCTCAGAAAGAGTGCAGAGTGAAGAGTTGCAGACTCTATGGAGGAATAGGATTCGACATTTTATTGTCGATTTTGTTATCCCCACCACCTACTTGCACACAGTGAATAGGGTGTTTCAGGAAGAATATGCCAAACTTCACATACTGATTCCTGACACCAGAATAATAAAAAAAGTTTATATAAACATGGGTCGGGAAATGCTTTGTTTGCAAGTTTTACAGGGTGAAACATATCACCTAAAATTCAGGTCCCACTGTGAAATGAACTCACACTGGAAATTTTAGGGCGTTTATTGAGTTTGTTTATTAGATATGTTTTATGTAAAATGAGCTGGAAAATCGAATAAGACCTGTCTTAGAACTTTATCTCTAATAGTTTTGGAGAAAATTGGGGTATAGGGTAAAGTACAAAAGATTTGGGCCGAAAACACACTTTTTTGTGTTTGGACTACGCAATAACTTCGTTAAATTACGTATAAAGGAAAAAATTGCTTACTACAATAATTTATAGAGAATCAACTTTTTACAAAATAATGTTAAGAAAGTCAATAAAAAAACAATTGTTCTCGAAATTTTTTTCTAAATAAATTGAATTCATAAGAAAACTATTGTCTTTTTATTGACTTATACCTTTATTTGCTGCATTAAAAATATCAACTGGTAGATGCAGGTTTGTCAACCCGAAGCTGCTTGCTATTTTTGTTAATTTTCGAACAATTTTTCATTGATATTTTCTCTTTTTTCTCAGAAAAACTTCACCATCCAACATGAACACGTGGGAGGTAATATTAGTCTGATGGCTCATTCAGGAGTAGGGCTGTGGCTTTCGTTGAGTCAATCTAGCACAATCTGTTTGTACCACACTGAGACATTCAAACATCTGCAGGTATTTATGAGATTTTCATCTTATTTAGAATGTTAAGTTTCAATTTTGGACATTGCCTTTTCAGATTTCAAGTACATTAAACCCCAAATTATTCGGTAACTTGAAAAATGGACAATTTTTTTACCGTAATATCTAATACTTTAGATAAAAGATAAATACTTTATTTTATAGATAAATACTTCATTTAAAAATATAAATAGTTTATTTTGAAGATAAATACTTTTATCTTATTTTGAAGTAATGAAATGTATAAGCAACAAATTGTAATCTATTATTCTTGCCTAATAAAAAATATTTGTGTTTCTTGTGAAATATATTATAATGTGAGCAACATATTGTAATATAATTCGGTTTTTGTGGATATCCATACCACGTGTAGGCCTACTGCAGAGATTAATAGAATGAAAGATAACTTCTTGCTATTCAGTACTTACGCTATATTGAGTCGCGGACGCGTTTCGAACAATGATGTCGTAGCTCAAAGCGCAGAGGATATATTTGAGAAAGTATCAGTTGTAATTGAGAATAGTGTTTTGTAATTGAGAAAACATCAGATGTAATAATCAATGCAAAGATTTACCTTTCTTGGAATCCATCAGGACGTCACTCAACGGCGGTTAAATGTAATAAATTTCTCAATTACAACTGACATCTTCTCAATTCCAAATGATACTTTCTCAAATACAATACACTATTTTAATTCACAACTCAATTACATGTGTTATCTTCTCAAATACAATCGACTGTTCTCATTTACATCTGATATTTTCTCAATAACAAATGACTATTCTCAATTATATGGTAGCACGATCCTTTCAACTTGTCAGCTGTTTTGGTAATAATAAAACAGTGATTTCGACACAATAATCAAAAGGCTTGAAAGTCTTAAAGACCTTTAAAGTCTTTAAAAGACCTTTAAAGTCTTTAAAAGACCTTTTTAAAGAAGACCTTTCAAAGAATAACTTTTTAAAAGACCTTTTCAATAATCTGCGAGATTCAGCATTTGTTGGTTAAGTATTGTGATATTGCTCCTAAAATCATATGTTTTCTGACAAGTTAAAAGGATCCTGCTATACAATTCATAATTTCTCAAATACAACTGGAAAAGGTGTAGTTAGTAATTTAATAGAAATGTTTTCATTATCATCTCTTCTTAACAACTACAGTGACTATATTAAGAGTCACTGTATTAACAACTACCCTCATCTTTTTCCAGGACATCAACGTAGCCTCCAACGTCATCCGTCTCACGGGCGCCCCCACCCCTATCTGCGTCACCGCACTAATGGCTTGCAAAGGCCTGCTGTGGGTTGGCACAGACGTGGGTGTCAGTCTAACCGTGCCGCTACCTCGACTGGAGGGAGTTCCCATCATCAGCGGTCGTGTAAACGTGAGCTACCACGGTCACACGGGGCCAGTCAAGTTGATGCTGGCACTACAGGACCCTCCCACAATCCACAAACGGCCCCCATCCAAAGCGCTGGCTTGTGACGTTTATGGTCTCTACGGGCAACTGATGTATGTGAAGGATTACGAAGACTCGGAGGACCAGATTTCTTCAAAATGGTCGCTGTCTGCTGCTTCTGACGAAGGCTCGCTGAAAGTGAGGGGGGATCAGAGTGGGGGGGAGGTGGGGGCAAATCCGACACGAAAAGACCAGACGCTGGTAACGATAACAGGGGGCAAGGGGTATGTGAACTTGCAACAGCCGTGTTGTACAACAATCACAAATAATGCGCATATTATTTTGTGGGAGATGAAGTTGTGATGGGTTACACAAAAATAATGTGCGATTAGTTTGTAGGAGATGAAGTTAATAGTAGTAATAGTTACTTTGGAAATATGTACATATCTAATATGTAGCGTAACCCACTACTCACACCTGGAAAGCAACTCATCGCTCGGCTACTCAGTGATGCAGCAGTTGCTTGTCGTACTCACAGCCGCTACTCTAGTTGCCAGAGCTGCTGTTCAACTACTATCACAATATTCTCAAAAAGTAAATATTTTGAGAATTTTATAACTTATCTTTGATATTTTCTAAGTTGACGTGACCAAAAAATGATGAAATACTACTTTTTAAAGCAAATAATCCTACTTTTCCAGTTTGATGTGGTTAGAGTATCACCTAACCTCAATTTCCTGTACATAGAATCTGTCCACACATCGCTCGGCGACCAGCATGTCACATCGAAAAGCAACTTCGTTGCGCGGCGATATCGCCTAGTCTGAGCGTCGTCATTTGAAAACACATGCTGCGTCGCCGAGCGATGAGTTGCTTTTCGATGTGGAAGTTTCCAGGTCTGAGTAGTGCCTAAACTTAAATTTAGGGAATATTTTGTATCAAAGATTCTATTTTTCACAGAACTAGTAACACCAACAATGCCTTCAAATTTTTTATTGCACATTAGTTGATTTTTCACTGAAAGATTGTAAAAATAGAGAAGGCTTATTTTGCCAATGAATGTATAGCCATATATAGAAGGTTACCTTATTCACTGTTACTATAGGTATAAACATTTGATAATTATAGGTTAGTTACTATAGATCTGACATTATATTTATTTTAGAAATTTGACCATAATTGCTTTATCTTAATCTATGTTTACATGACTCGTTGAGATTCTAACCCTGTTTTATATGTTTTTGAAACAGAACATAGTTGTAAAATGAAGATTTTGATCTTTGCTGTAAATTTTAGGTGAATTTAAATTGGTAAATTTTTTTGTTTTGTAATAGTCTTATTGCAATTTGTGTAGTTGAATAATTTTTGTAAATTATTTGTGTAGGTACATGTTGAAGTTGATGATATTAAATAAGTTTAATAGATACTTTTTGTCGTGCTTTTTTAATTGAACATGGGTAGCGACTCGAGGCTTTGTCCATTTGTTTGTATGTTCGAAGATAACTTTCAAACACCTTTATCAATCAACTTCAAATTTCAAACACATATAGTCACGTCAAGTTCGTTGGCCAATAAAATTGACCGACTCCTTCATCCTTTTTGAGGCGAGAAAAGGATAGCTTCTCAATATCACTATAGAGGGTGATTCTAAAATCCTATCAATAAAGCTGCCATATCTCAGTCAATATTGGTCCAATCTCAACAAATAAGGTTTCAATCGATTTGTAATTAACTTTACTAAAAAAATTTATTCTTGTAAATTTTCCTAATATCAACGGTTTCCGAGTTATTCACGAAACAAAATTTTAAATGGCCGCCATTTTGTTTCATGAATTTGAAAAATTGTCATAATTTTTTTGAAGCTTTGACTAGTGTCATAAATGTTGGTGCAAAGTTTCAATTCTATATGTTTCACTATTATTGAGATAAAAAATAATGAGTGAAAAAAAAAACAAAATGGCAGCTGTGTAACTAAGGACTTCCGGACAATTTAAATAATTATGATATTGAGATATGGTTTTTACCTAGGAACAATGCCCTAGAATATTGGTAGGGAGTTCTGAAACACTCTGTACATATGTAGTAGACTTTTAGCATTAAGCCTTGCAAAATACGTTTTATTCATCGTTTCATGGATAACAAGTTATTGTATGCTGACTGTAGCAGGATTAATTTAACTTGTCAGAAAGCAGCTGTTTCGACTATCAGTAAACAGTGATTTTATGCAGCTTCGACACAATAATCCAAAGGCTTAAAAGACCTTTAAAGTCTTTGAAAGATCTTTTTAAAAAACACCTTTCAAAGAATATCTTTCTAAAAGACCTTTTCAATAATCTGCGAGATTGATGCCCGGTTTTTTAGTCGTTCGATAAATCATTCAATAGCTATAGAGTCAATAAATTTATCCATTCGATAAAACTTATTGCGTTCGTTAAACATTTTTATGTAACCGATAGCTATTGAACGATTTATCGGTTCAATGAATCTGGCAACATCGCAAAAGGCTTTATTTTGTAAACAAATGCCACATTTTGTAGGTTAGGGTACCTGTATCCCTTCATCTGTTTTATTCTTTGTCAGCAACTATTTTCTCTACAGTCTACTTTTAGATTGCGTGTTCCTTTTCTATCAGCCATTTGAGAGTGAAAGTATTGATATGAATTAAAAGAGGAGAATTTGTTCTTTCATTGGTCACCTTTTCAATTTTTTTACTCTCTCATAAAATTTAGGAGCGTCCTCAGTTTATCATCCTTGAAGTAGACAAGATAAAAATGCCTACTTGGTCTCAAATTGTAGAGAACTTTGATGGACGTTTTCTCACGTTCACGTGAAGTAAAATATAAATTGTGATTATTTAAATTGAAGATAAAGGAATGCTCTACAAATTTTTTATAAAACATTTTTCAGTAAAACAATCATCTAAACGTTTATTTGCAGAAGTAAAAAATTTTTAAGCAATAAATCTGTATTTTTCTCCATTCTTTCACAAATAACTATGAAACTACTAGAGTTAAGAGTAAAATGATAATGAAATAAATTATAGAAAAATTAATTTTGTAAAGAATGAGAAAAAGTTTGAATTGATATCTCTATTGGAAGCCGAGATACTTATGATAAACGGAATACAAACTAACCTAGATAAAAAATTGATCAAAATAATCTCCAGCTGTGCAGTTATTGGTTCAATAAAAATTTATGTGCTGGATTTTGGCTCTATAGTTTATCGAGAGATTTATAGATCCAATAGCGTTATCGAGTGTTTAAAAAACGCAATTCTCATGTTTATGGAATCAATAGCGCTATTGAATCGATAAACTATTTATTGAACGACTAAAAAACCGGGCATCAGCATTTGTAGGTCAAGTATTGTGTGTGATATTACTCGTCAAAACAGCTGTTCTCTGACTCTATAAATTAATCCTGCTATACAGTCATAATATGTAATGGAGACAGGCAGGCATTTAAACAACAAAAATGTGTCTGTTTCCCCAACTAAAGGGGAAGGAGAAGAAGGAGGAGGAGAAAAGGAAGAATAAATAGAATTATTTATTAATATAATAATAATAATAATAATAATAATAATAATAATAATAATAATAATAATAATAATAATAATAATAATAGAAAATATGATAGGAAATGACCAAAGAAAGACAATGACAAAAAAGCCAACCTTGGTTCAGGCGCCACTCTACTAAACAATTCAAAAAACAAAATACTCAACTTCCCATCTATCAAATTCAGCTAAACATTGAACTATCTCATAATTGAATGTTTCACTACCACAAACCAAAACTAACTGGTTCGGTTTCAAATTTTCAAAAACACAATTTCTTGTAATCCGCCCTGCTCGAAAATTTTCACCAAACTTAGCACCACTCTGCAACGCTCCAGAAGTCAGAAATATTTCTGCCCTAAAGTTCCAAAATTTCGCCATTTCCCCGAGTTCATCCCTTAGTAGAATAGCTTCAGGATCTTTACAACCATAAAGTAACTTCAAAAAAGTCTCATCGCTTTCATCATCTAGAATTTGCCTAAAAACTGCAAATATCGGAGCCAAACCTGTCCCAATGCATATACCCAATACATGGTTGTGGTGCTTGAGGTACTCAAAATCCCCATAAGGTCCTCTAAAAAGCACTTTGTCACCGTTTCTCAAAGATTTGAGATATTTTGACATTTCACCATCTTCATAGTATTTAACGATAATTTCAAAACAACAGTTGGAGCTAATTTTAGCAAGTGTTATAGGTGTGTAATCTCTGGTAATGAAATTTGGTTTTGTTGTCCCCATAATGGTTTGTTTTGATGTTGGATTTTTGGGTAAATTTTTGACCCTCATTTTTGAATCTTGTCCAAATTTGTTAGCTGCAGATTTTGGGTCTTCTAAACTATCCTCTTGAATATCTTGATAAGTTACATCAGTCCCCATAATGGCTTGTTCTGATACAGATGTTTTGAGTAAATTACTGAAATTTGGTTTTGTTGTCCCCATAATGGTTTGTTTTGATGTTGGATTTTCGGGTAAATTTTGGTCCTTCACTTTTGAACCTTGTCCAAATTTGGTGCCTGCAGTTTTGGGGTCTTCAAAACTATCTTCCCTCCTAGGAGTATCTTGAAAAGTCTCTCTGTTCAATTCCTCCATCTGTGGATCTTCTTTCCTTGTCTTTTTTTGATTCTCACTATTTTCAATCCTCCATGATTTCATGGTTAAGTGTTGTCCAGGCTTATAAGGAAGGTATCCATTGATTTGCTGTTCCAAAATCATCTCATCTTCCATTGTGTCTGAAATCATGTCTAAAACCTGGGTTTCCTTTGAAATAACTTCAAACCCAACTCTTGATGCCACATTTTGGTAATCCTTATTTCCATCTAAAACAATATTTTCAGAATCCTCTTCCAAAACCATATTATGGTCTGAACCCTGGTTTTCCTTTGAAATAACTTCAAACCCATTCTTGCCAACTCTTGATGCCAAGTTTTGGTAATCCTTATTTCCTTCCAAATCAATATTTTCAGAATCATCTAAAAATATATTCTTCTCTGAATCCTGGGTTTCATTTGAAATTACTTCAAACCCCTTCTTCTCAATTGTTGGCATCACACTTTCCAAACACTTATTCCCTTCTAAAGTAATATTTTCTAAATCCATATTATTATCTGAATCCTTGATTTCGTTTGAAATAACTTCAAAACCCTTTCCAACCCTTCCTATCACATTTTCGTGACCCTTATTTCTGTCTAAACCAATATGTGCAGTATCCTTTTCTGATATCATATTCCCTGAATTTTTTTCTGAAATAACTTCAAATTGCCCCTTCCCAACCTTTCCTATCAAATTTTCGTGGCCCTTATTTCTGTCTAAACCAATATTTTCAGTATCATTTTCTGATATCATATTCCCTGAATTTTCTTCTGAAATAACTTCAAATTCCCCCTTCCCAACCCTTCCTATCACATTTTCGTGACCCTTATTTCTGTCTAAACCAATATTTTCAGTATCCTTTTCTGATATCATATTCCCTGAATTTTCTTCTGAAATAACTTCAAATTCCCCCTTCTCAACCCTTGACATCATATTTCCCAACCCCTTATCACTTTCTAAAACAATATTTTTAGAATGTTTCTCCACTATCTCTGTTTTAGGCACGAATGGTTGAAAAGTTAGTCTGCTATAACATCCACTAAAGTCGCGTTTCTCCAGGAGTATGAAAGGCTTGAAAGAGGTCTGGGACAGGAGGTCGTATCTAAGTTGTTCTTCTCCTTTCTTCTTTTTCTTCTCTTCCTTTCTCTTTTCATAAATGTCGAAAACACAAGGGGAGCATCCAGAGTTGCAGCAGTCTTCTTCGGTGGGGGGCTGGTCTTCTTCATCGTACATTGGTAAGTCCTGTGGAACAAAATTAGTCTATAATTAATGCTTGATGAATTTGTTCTAAACTGGAACCTGTTGCATAGAGTTCAAGGTAATTAGGATACAAGTTCGTGTTACAAAGATAGCAGTAGCAAGCTTCATTCAGCTGATAAAGTGAAGTCACTAGATATCAAGAGTTAGATCTTCCCTATCATTTTCATGTTAAATTCAGCAATTTTATATGTCTTTCCGGTTATCGGCAACGTTAGGAAATAATATATTTCTATCTATCTAAGGCTGGACGTACACCGGTTAGTCAAGACAAGACAAGCGATAAGATTAGTCACAGTAATTCACATAGTTGCTTATGAAGCAGCACACACTGATGCAATGACTAATCGGTGTGTGCTGCTTCATAAGCAACTATGTGAATTACTGTGACTAATCTTATCGCTTGTCTTGTCTTGACTAACCGGTGTACGCCTAGCCTCAGATCTTCCCTATCATTTTCATGTTAAATTCAGCAATTTTATGTCTTTCTCTCCGGTCATCGGCAACGTCAAGAAATAATATATTTCTATCTATCTAATGCCATCCGCCAACTTAAATGAATGCTACTATACATAGCCCCCTCTAAACTACAAGGGGGCTACGTACTATACATTGATAATAGGCTATGACATACAATTACAAGGAATGACAGGCATGCTGCATGCACTTCAAAGTATAGCAGAATCCAATTCAACTTGTCAGAAATCAGCTGTTTCAAAGATCAATATCACAATACTTAACCTAAAAATGCTGAATCTCGCAGATTATTGAAAAGGTCTTTTAAAAAGTTATTCTTTGAAAGGTCTTCTTTAAAAAGGTCTTTTAAAGACTTTAAAGGTTCTTTAGACTTTCAAGCCTTTTGATTATTGTGTCGAAATCACTGTTTAATTATTACCAAAACAGCTGACTTATGTCAAGTTAATTGGATCCTGCTATATGTTACAAACCAGTGATCCTACTAAAGGTCAATTCCCACATTGACGACAACGACACGACGACGACATTCTCATTTCGTTCTGCGCATGCGTCACCAGCCCGCGCTCTGATTGGTCCATACCAGCCGATTGGTCTGATCAGCCGAATTTCTAGGTTAAGTGACTAGGTACGAAGTTTGAATGTTCGCTGTTCGGAATCAATTGTCAATTAATATTAATAATATTAGTACGACAATATAAATATAATAATCAGTAAATAAAATTATAATACACACCTTTTCAAGTCATACCAGTACTGCAATTTTGAGACTTGATAGCCGACAGCTACAGCTATCATTTGTAAACAAAGATAGACATGGACCAATCAGAGCGCGGGCTGGTGACGCATGCGCAGAACGAAATGAGAATGTCGTCGTCGTGTCGTTGTCGTCAATGTGGGAATTGACCTTAAAGCTGGGTTTACACCAGATGTCATTGACACATTTTTGTGACAAAAGTCAGTGACTTTTGTCACAATTTTAAAAACGCTAAAATTTCTTGCGACATTGTGTCAATGACAATTGTCAACGACAGAAAATCTGTGTTTGTGACAATGTCACAAGTTTCCCATCGAGAGTCGGTAAGATCAAAGGACTGTCGTTGACAAATGTCGCAGTAGGCTATATGTAAACGCTGGTGGCGTAGCATTGCGGATAGGATGTGAGATACAATATGTCATCGACAAAAACGTTTACATCAAACTGTGACTTTTGTCACAGTTTTCAAAAAATCTTTACATCAAACTGCGACTTTTGTCAATGACATTTGTTTGTGACAAGTACGTCGTTGACAAAAGTCATTGACAGTTCTGTCACTGACTTTGGTGTAAACATAGCTTAATTTATGTCATACCTTTAAAGAAAGGGATTCATCAATGCAAATCCGATAAGATTATATAATAATGTGAATTTAGGATATTACAAGAATTATATAGGTGTATCAGGAAAACTTTATTCACCTTATCGAAATCAGCTGAAGTTGAAGGCGCCGACATTGAAAGCTAAGTTAATTTCAAGTGCGATTTCTATTGACGATACCAATCATTTTGAAATTATTTGAGATTATGAACTCAATAACTGGTTCAATAGACAAAAAATATCTATGTCTAGCCATGGAATTCCCAAGCAATGACAAAATAATTTTCTCAGGTCAGTGAGAGAGTACAAAAAGCTTGATAAGAGATAATAATTTCAACTGATACTTATCATATTCACTCCTAACTTTAGAGTATCAACTTTTATTGTGTAGTAGATGTTGTTTAAATGAATTAAAATTGAAGTTTGCCAATTATTTTCATGAAAAAGTGTTCTATCTACAACATTATTCATTTAGAGGTTATGTTTACATAACAGGGAGTGCGAGTTATGATCATCGATTGTCTAATCTCGAGTATCGAATTAAAAAATGAGTATGGAAGTGGAGATAAATAATATTGATGTAATTCCATTAAACTATTGAAATGTGAAATGTTTATATGAAATTGATTTAATATAAATCATGTATTTCTTTTCTATTGATTTTGACAAATTTGATTTTATCTTTTACTGAACCATTCCATTCCAAAAAGGATTGGCACAAACGTTCGTGATTGGTTGGAATTGGAAGACTCGAAAAGAACCAACCAAACCAACTTGCAAGTGAGGTTAGGCGTACATTAGTCGGTGAAAAATTGAATGTCGACAGATTTCGTTCAATAATCACTATTTTACTTGCTAATTTTTTGAAAATGGGTGAAGAATTTCCGGCAGCATTATCCACTGCGGTGAATATTCCAGAAAATCACCACAAAATCTACAAAGATGAGTGCGTCTACTCTTTCGATTGTCCGGTGAGTAACTTACCAAGTCAAACATGTTTGACACATTTTTATTAAATAATTATTTCTATGTTGAAAAAACCACTAATTATTCCACTTTTTATGAATTTCAATTTTCCCATTGCTCTGTATTTGATAATCCAATTTCTATCCCACAAAAATAATATCAAGACCTAACTTAGCTGTTTTACAATAAACTTAATTTCTTCTTTCAATGAACTATTGCAGTGAAAATTAATCGGTTACCACTTTATCGAATAATAAAAACTGTGTAATTATTCCTAAAAATCCATTACTCAAATTGCTTAGTTACTTTTCCTGAGTTGGTTGGAATTAGAATGAGTCACGGCTATTTCGGAGATTGAGGTTATGTCATGTTGTCTTGATAAAATCTCAAAAATTATGCTTATAGTTTGGATTGTGTAATTTGTTTTTGTATTTTTCTCTCTTATATCATTGGTTTTTGAATTCTCACGTATGCTCATATTGTTTTTGGCAAGTTTCTTCCAATAAATTCATTTTTTTTTTGTCTTTCAGGAGAGCGATACCGGTCTTTACGTTTGCCTGAGCTCATTTCTTGGGTTAGGCCGTGACCATGTTGAGAGATTTCACAAGAAAACAGGACATTCTGTATTCCTGCATATCAAACGTGTCAAAATTGATGTGAGTAAATTAATTACAATAATGGAATTACAAATAATTTAACATTAATTAATTGATGTTAGGTATTTTTTATTTCTTAATATGTGTTTGGGCCTACCGGTAAACTGGTGCAACTTTGGTCCAATTTTCAACATCAAATTTTATCCATCTTGCAATTTACAAAAATCATTCAAATAAATCAAAACTGCAAGAATACTCTATTAATTATTAGAAACAATACAAAAATAAGGTACTTTCCTGTTATAGGACACGTCTACTCATCTAGAGATATCGATAGTCGATATCGATAACCTATAATAACCAATAAGGTTATGTTAACCTATAGGTTATGTTAATAACCTATATTTTTCTCATATCGATGAGTATCGATACTTTTGAAGCTCGATATCGACTATTGATATCTCTAGATGAGTAGACGTGTCCTATAACAGGAAAGTACCAAAAATAATTAGAAACCGATTTTCTATTTGTTCGATACAATTACGATATCAAAATGAATCACCATGTGACTGGGCTATATTGTGAGATTTGGAAAATGGAAATGATTTTTAATTTTTGTTTAAAAATATCATTTCACTCATGATTATGGTTTCTATTTATGTAATACTGTATTAGCAACTCTTACCTGTACACAGGATGTTTCATAGCAGTTGAATTGATATTGTAATTTTTTCAGCTTTAATTTTGCAATTATTTTGTAAAGATCTCAATAAAGTTCTCGATTTTGTTGATTTGATATTGGGGGCCGTTTTATTCCCAATATAAGCAATTCTTACCTGCGCTCAAGATATTTCCTTGCTGTTGAATTGATTTTGTAATTTTTTCAGCTTTTATTTTATAATTATTTTGTGAAGATCTCAATAAAGTTCGCGATTTTGTTGATTTGATATTGGGGGCCATTTTGTTTCCGATATAAGCAACTCTAAAGGTGGGTTTTCGTTACTGCGACCGAGTGCCGCAGCGGAGCCCGACCCAGCGTTGCCAGATGCAATTGATGAAAAACCCCACTATAGTCTGATTCACGTCAAGAAGTAAGCATTGTTTATATGAGGAGCATTGATGCTGAGTCTCATTGAGAGAGAAAGAGAAAACTGCACCAAACGTGTTTGTTGGGACTGTGTGCGTCAAAAATGCACAGTGCGAATAGGATAGAGACATCAGCAGCTGCCTTGTGCTGAACAAGGATAGCAAACTCCCATCTAAGCAATGCTGACTTCTTGACGTGAATCGCACTATAGAGACAGTTACTATTTATAGTGGGGATTTTCCATCAATTGCATCTGGCAACGCTGGGTCGGGCTCCGCTGCGGCACTCGGTCGCAGTAACGAAAGCCCACCTTTACCTGAACACAGGATGTTTCCTTGCGGGTTGTAATTTGAGATTTTGTAACTTTTGAACTTTTATTTCGCAATAATTATGCTGTAAAGACCTCGAAAACGGGTTTTATTTGAAATAATTGAGCGCCATTTTGGTTCCAGGTCACCCCCAATTGATTTTATTATTTTTTGAACTATTATATTTTAATTTTGTTGAAAAGAGAAAATTTCTATAGTGCGATTCACGTCAAGAAGTCAGCATTGCTAAGATGGGAGTTTGCTATCCTTGTTCAGCACAGCACAAGGCAGTTGCTCTCGTCTCTAATGTCTCTATCCTCTTCGCACTGTTCATAGTTGCCGCACTGTGCATTGTTATCGCACACAGTCTCAACAAACACGTTTGGTGCAATTTTCTCTTTCTCTCTCAATGAAACTCGGCATCAATGCTCCTCATATAAACAATGCTGACTTCTTGACGTGAATCGGACTATATAAAGTTTTTGGTTTGATTTTGGGTGCCATTTTGGTTCCAGGTCACCCCTAAACTACAAGGCGATGGGCCAGAGAAGAAAGTTACACGTTTGGCTATTGGAATCGAAGGCGGTTTCACATCGGACACTGAGAAAAAGTACGAAATTAAGGAGACACTAAGCATAGTGGTGTTGCCTGGTTTTGTTAGCCATCCTTATCCAAGTGCAAGTCTGCCTGAGAGGGTAACCAAGGCAGTGGAGGGAATATTGCAAGCTGAATCTGCTTTCCGATTGGCCGAGAAGGAGGCTTTGATGGGCCAATGGGACGGCGAGGCTAGGATTGTGTCCAAGTAAGTAATTATACTTCTTTTTCTCCTTATTCTTGTTATTCTCCCTCTCTGTCTTTCTTTTCCTGTCTGTCTTACTTCTCTTTCTTCGACTTATTCTTCTTCTTCTTCTACTTCTCTGTCTTTCTATCTTTCTTTTTCCTTATTCTTGTTCTTCTCTCTGTATTTCTTCTCCTGTCTGTCTTTCTTCATCTTCTTCGCCAATCTAGGACTATTCAAATTTCTATATTCCTTTATCAACTTCTTCTGCTTCAACGTCTCGTCCTCCTCCTACTCCTCCTCTTCATCTTCTTCTTTGACTCCTTCATCATCGCCTACTTCTTATCTTCTTCCTCTCTTTCCTTATTGTTCTTTTTCCACTCTTCTTCTCTTACATCTTCTTTTCTCCACTTCTTTCTCCCTCTCTTTATCCTCCTCTTCTTTCTTCTTCTTCCTTCCTTTCTCTTCCTCCTCGTTCTCGTTATCTTCTTGCTCTTATTGTTCCTCATCCTCTTCTTTTTTCTCTTTCTCTTCCTCCTCCACTTTCTCCATTCCTTCTCTTCCTACTCCAGTTTCTCACCCTCCTCCTCTTTCTGCTCCTTTTTCTCTTCCTCCTACTGTTTCTCTTATTCTTCCTCCTCCTCTTTCTCCCCTCATTCACTTTCTATTCCTCCTCCTTTTTCTCTTTCTCCACATCTTCTCTCCCTCCTTTTTCTCTTCATCTTACTCCTACAGTTTCTCTTTTTCTTCCTCCTCTTTCTCCCCTTTTTCATCTCCTTTCCATCTTTCTCTTCCTCATTTTCTCCCCTCTTTCACTTTCTATTCCTCATCCTTTTTCTCTTTCTCCTACTCTTCTCTTCCTCATTTTTCTCTTTCTCTTCCTCCTCTTTCTCTTCCTCCTCATTTTCTCCCCTCTTTCACTTTCCATCCCTCCTCCTTTTTCTCTTTCTCCTCCTCTTCTCTTCCTCCTTTATCATTCCTCTTCCTCAAGGTTAAGTGTTGATGAAAAGGATTTCTATGTATCTCCTTTTCCAAGAATGGACATTCATATGTCCAAACTTCGCCTTTTCATCTAGACAACTCACAATTTTGAATTATCAGTATATTTTTTGCTTTATATCTACTCACTGCATAAGTTATAAGCTAATGTGGATTTGACGAATAAAATTAATTGTACTTTTTTTTATAATCTAGAATTTAAGCAGTCATATTTGTTATCTATATGAATAAAGTAATAAATCTAAATCTTCATCATCTTCCACCTCACAGACTAAATCCAGTTCTCAGGTGATTATTAATTTTTTTTCTTCTCCTGTTGCAGGCATGCCAACATCCTCCTGCAACTGGACAACGGCAAGAAAATTCCGCCCAGCGGCTGGAAATGCGAGAAGTGCGATCTGAACAACAATTTGTGGCTGAATTTGAGCGATGGAACAATTTTGTGCGGCAGAAAGTTTTTCGACGGTTCCGGAGGCAATAATCATGCCATCGAACACTATAAAGAAGCTGGTAGGTTGAAAAGTTTCACCAATTCAATTTTAAATTTTGTTTTTTGTTTAGAATTGTCCTCTTGCCAAGTTATTCTACTCTTTATTGAGAAGTAGCTCACAAACATCAGCGCGCTAAGTGAGAGACAGAGGAACAACCTGGGGGGATTGAAGTTAGGTTATCATTGAATCAAATGTAAAAATGCCTGTTCTATTAGCTACTCCACAATAGGTTATGTTGACACAATCAATTATATAAAGTTTAATATTTTATTATTGTAACTTGTAATAGATCAACTGTAAAAATATTAGTCTGTATAACATTTTTTAAACAATTTATGGTATGCCAATATTGCCTACATGTTTCTTCATATTGATAAATGTTTGTTCTCTGTTAAAATGTTGCTACGAATGAATGATATATATGGCATTGTAGGTTTTTTACCGGCTATTTCAAACAGCTTCCATTACAAAGCCTTCATTTTTGCGTTTCTGTTTGCTTTCAATAATGATTGTTGCTTCCATTGTTTTAAAATTAATCACAATATAATTAGAGTTTATATAATAGAGTTCTTTCCTCTTGAAACCTACAAGCAAATTTGTAATATTGATAGAACTCTATAGGTTCAGTTATGATCTAGGTTCAATTTTTGAACTAAGTTCATTATTTGAACTAGTTTCAATCTGCGACTGAGCAACCGAGCGTTATTCTGCTTTTCTTTTTATCTCTTTTTCTTTATATTCTTCATCTTTTTCTTCTCAAACACAAGAAATAAAATTCAACTTGAACTCTTCCCAATTCTATGTGATGCTTTAGCCTTTAAAATTGTTACGCTCTTATTCTATTTGCTTCTAATTTCAACACTAAGGGCCTGGTCACATACGATTGGGATTTGCTTTACTTCACTTCACTTCACTAGCAAAGAGCTACTTTGATTTACTTCACTTCACTAGCAAAGAGCTGCGATTGCTTTTTCCTTTAAGTGAAGTGAAGTGAAGTGAAGTAAATCAAAGTAGCTCTTTGCTAGTGAAGTGAAGTGAAGCAAACCACAATCGTATGTGACCAGGCCCTTACTTGATGACAGCTTCCAACATCTTATTCCTTGTTACTTAAAGGTTTAATCTTGAAATGAAAATATACAAGAATAACCATGCAAAAATTGAAACCACTTAGTATGAATATTGTTAACTAGCCAGCAGGCTCGCTTCGCTCGCCTTAGCAGGCTAGCCAGGGGGCTCCGCCCCCTGGACCCCTGGCAGCCATTGACATAGTGAGCGCTTCGCGCTCACCAGGGGGCTTCGCCCCCGTAGACACAGTAAACATAATTATTATTTTTAGACATTAAACGAACCTAAGTACCAAATTTTAACATTTTTTGCCAATTAGTTCTTGAAAAAGCTGAGAAAACGCACAAAATCGCTAGAAAAACGCGAATATTGGGCGATTTCTGGCGTAATTTTGGGAGAATCTTAAAAAGATTTTAACATATTATTTTTAGACCTTAAACGAACCTAAGTACCAAATTTCAACATTTTCTGTCAATTAGTTCTCGAAAAAGCTGAGAAAACGCACAAAATCGCTAGAAAAACGCGAATATTGGGCGTATCTTTGGGATGTTTTCAAAATCCGTTCTTAGTGCGCGTCTAAAGCTCCAACTGAACATGCATGCCAAATTTGAACGCATTTGGTTCAGTAGATTTTTAGTTCTGCTGATGAATGAGTGAGTGAGTGAGTGCCATTTCGCTTTTATATATATAGATTTACTGAATTTAATAATATTCATTATTTATTGTACGAGTAGGTACAATTTTCTGATTGAAAAAGTTGCTATTTTGACTAACGGTAGCCGGAGTCTGCTGCTCAGCTGTAGAAGCGAAAACCTACCTTGAAACTAGGCGTACACCGGTTAGTCAAGACAAGACAAGACGAGATTAGTCACGTTTAGTCACAGTACTTCACATAGTTGCTTATGAAGCAACACACACCAATCAGTCATTGCATCGGTGTGTGCTGCTTCATAAGCAACTATGTGAATTACTGTGACTAATTTCGTCTTGTCTTGTCTTGACTAACTGGTGTATGCCTAGCCTAACAGTTGAAAAAGTTCAATGTTCAAATAAAATATTTGATTACTAATGTTCCTATGTTCTATCCATAATTTAGTGGGTCTCAAGTGTTCTCCTCAAGGTTGTGTCGATGAATTTGAAAGTTTCAACTTCTCTGTATTTTTATTTAAATTTCAGGCTATCCGTTAGCTGTGAAACTGGGAACAATTACGAAAGAAGGTGCCGGTGATGTGTACAGTTACGATGAAGACGACATGGTGGAAGATCCCAATCTAATCAAACATTTGGCGCACTGGGGAATCAATATCGCGCAAATGGAAAAGGTTAGTTCAAAACATATAAATGAATATTTGTGCCTAATTCAAATATTAGATAGGCTACAACTATTTTCTGCCCTTATAGTAGGGGCAACAGAGATTGTATAATCACAGTGTGGTAATTGGTATGAAATATTATATGCAATGGTTGTATTATGAGAGCCTTCAAACGACGAGTGAGATACCTAGGTTAAAATACGCACGCGAGTTATTTTAAGGTATCTCAAGAGTTGTTTAAAGGCTAAAATACAACCTTTGCATACACCTTTTCATCTACGACCAACAAAAAACAATAATATCTACATTATAAATCTAAACTAACCTTGTTTCAAACGACCATTGTTCTATTTCAATGTTTACTTTATAGGTTGGGACAGCTGCTAAAAGCATGAGCAACTACTGTGCATTTATCAGTTGCGATTGTGTTTTGTTCCGTTCCAGAGTGTTTCAAAACTGGAACTGATTCAACTAGGACCGTGTTTCAAAACAAGGATTGATTCTTAATATGCGATACATTAATTACGATACAAGTTTCATATTCTATTTCGAAAAAGCTACTGTTTCGATTTCAATTACGAAACTGCAATGATTGCGTTATAACATGGTCGTGGATAAACACTTATTTTGTAATCAATAAAACATGTTACAAATCATCTCAACAGATTTCCATGGCCCGCGGCGAAGGTGGGGCACGGGTGGCCTTCTACTATACTATTCATACAAAAAACATACATTTTCAAAAAGACTAACCTGCAGTATAGTCATGAAGTGTATCAAGAACTCCAGTACGTCTTGTTGTTTCTTCCCAATCAACGTTTTGAACATGATAGGAGCAATACCTTGGGGTCGAACTACCCTGTCCTCCTCAGTAGGTCCTGTTGGTTTTAGGTCTTGTTCTTGTGTTAGTCAAGACAAGACAAGACAAGATTAGTCTCGTTTAGTCACAATAATTCACATAGTTACTTATGAAGCAACACACACCGGTTAGTCATTGAATCAGTGTGTGCTGCTTCATAAGCAACTATGTGAATTACTGTGACTAAACGTGACTAATCTTGTCTTGTCTTGACTAACCGGTGTACGCCTAGCCTAATACCACCCAATAGTCAAGACTACATAGAGTGTATAGTAACAATATGGACATCACACTAGTGATCGGTTAGCTCCGACAAATCCGCCATACTTTTGCCAATTCCCATAACATTTGCATTGGAATGAAAAGCAAATCATATTTTATGATAAGTGATTCACTTCTAACGTATGTTTTACCTTTGCCAGTATTTGGTATTAGTTTTCATCTTTTTAATGATGAGTAGACTATTTTTAATGTTAGAAAAGTTAGTTTTGATGTTGTTTCTCATAAAATAAGTTTGACAAATGAGTGAATGGGTTCATGTAATCCCATACCAAAATTCAAAAATTTGGCAGAAGTATGGCGGCGGCGGGAAAAAAATTACCTCCACATATTGTTATGGGGTGCTTGACACAAATGGCCACACTGTTACCATACACTCTCTGTAGTCAAGACAATAGATCTCAACACCCAATAGAGACATACTTCACCAACTCTACAAGTTCATAATATGAAGATTTAAAGATTTATGTGGTAATTTTCACCATTTTGTCTGCGATAACAGACTGACAAATCAATGGTGGAACTGGAGCTGGATTTGAATCAAAGGGTGGGCGAATGGGCCACCCTGCAAGAGAACAGCTCACAGCTGAAACCGGTCTACGGCCCTGGGTGCACTGGCTTGATCAATTTGGGAAATTCGTGCTACGTCAGCAGTCTAATGCAGGTCATATTCTGTGTGCCGGATTTCGTAAGGAGGTGAGTGTTGAAAAATTAAAAAAGGAGTATTTATTAATTTTTTTATTTGACATTGGTCTCCAGGCTTAAGCCTATTGAAACAAAACTAGGACATCCCAGGTCGCATAAAACTTCGACTACAGTATTGGAATATATGAAATAGTTTCCAATCCTCCTCCTCCTTTTTCTCTTTCTCCTCAGGTTTCTTTTTTTTTGTTCTCCTTTTTCATCTTCTCTTTCTTCTTCTCATTTTTCTTATTCTCCTCCTTTTTCTTCTTCTCCTCCTTTTTCCTCTTCTCATTTTTTCTTCTTCTTCTCCCTTTCCTTCTTCTCCGTTTTCTTCTTCTCCTTTTCCTTCTTCTCATTTATTTCTTCTCCTTTTCTTTATTCTCCTTTTTCATCTACACCATCTTCTTCTCCTTTTTCTTCTCCTTCTTCTTCTTTACCTCCTTGTTCTTCTGATCCTCTTTTTCTTCTGATCCTCTTTTCTTCTTCTCCTTTCTCTTCTTCTTCTACTTCTTCTTTTTCTCATCCTCCATCTCTTTTTCTACTTCTTCTCCTTATTCTTCTCTTTCTTCTTCTCCTTCTTCTCCTCCTCCGTCTTCATCTCCTTCTTCTTCTCCTTCACCTCCTTCTTTACCTTATTCGCCTTTTCCTCCTTCGTTTTAATCTTCTTCTCATTCTTCTACTTCTCCTTCTCCATCTCCTTTATCTCATCCATCTCCTCCTTTCCCTCCTCCTCATTTTCATCTCCTCCTTCTTCTCAATCTTTTTCTCATTCTTCTTCTTTCTCTAATTTTTCTCCTTCTCCTCCTCCTTCTTTTCCCCTTTTTATTCTTTTTCTCCCTCTTTTCCTTACACTTCTCCTTCTTTTTCTCGTACTAAATCTTCTCATTCTTCTCCTTCTCCTCCTACTCGTTCTCACTCGCTATCTTTCTATTTTTCTCTCTGCACAAATGCCCTTACCGGTGCAATGAACAATGAAAAATAAATTTTTGTTTCAAAACAGCTGATCATCAAATCATAAGTTGAAATGTGAAAATTTTCAGCTCACCTACCCCTATGTTGAAGCAATAATGAAAAAATTGAAACCCTCATCGTTCATTCCTCATCTCCACGATTAAGTTTTTCAAAATGTAAGACCTTATCAAACATCTACTCAATGAGATCTTAAAAATGAATCAAAATCGGTTGAGAAACCATGGAGGAGTTGTGGTTACAAAAGACATGTTGGCCTATTTTATATAAAGATTACAAAAATTTAATTTTTATTTCAATTTTTCCCAGGTTTGTCGACAACTCATCAGAAATCTTCGATTCAAACGTTCACGATCCAGCCAGCGATTTCAACATTCAAATGTGAGTTAAAAATATTCTCATTTATTTATTACAGACATGGAAATTAAATTGAAAGCAAATTTAAATTATTTATTAATTTGATGTACAAATTTTATAAATTAAAAGCATTATTTCCTCTCAAAGTCACGAGAAATAATTCAGTACAATTCATAGAAGAGTTGCGATTTTGACTGTGACATAACTAGGAACTGAGAAATCGCAGAAATCTCAATTATTTATTATCGGATTCTACAAAATTAAGTATCATTTTCTTCAGAATGAAAAGCTATATTTTTTCTGAAATGATACAAATTTTTGTAAAACCCATAATCCATTTTAATTTTTTTTTTACGTCAGTAATGTTTCGAAACTCGTCCCTAAATTTCAAACCTAATATAGGAGGACGAGATAAGGGGTGCCTAAAGGGGGGAATCATGACGCCAATGGCGTGATTGACATTTTTGGGGGATTTTAATTTTTTTGTAGTAAGCCTACTTAATTTGGTAACTTAGTCGTTGACATTTTTTGGGGGGGATTCTCTAATTTGTGTGTAGTAGTGACGGTGATACTTTGGTAGACATTGAAATTTTTAAAGGTAATTTTAAAATTTTTTTGTAGTAGAGAAGGTGATACTTTGCTAGTCATTGCAATTAATGGGAGGATTTTTGAAATGTTGTGCACTACACCTTTTCCAATTGTATTTGAGAAAGTATCAGTTGTAATTGAGAATAGTGATTTGTAATTGAGAAAACATTAGTTGTAAATGAGAACGGTCAATTGTACAGAGCGTGCCATCCAAATTGGCGTCTAGGGGAGGCTGTGCGAGAGAGATGGATAATCTCTCCCACCACGCTTCCCCTCCAGCTGCTAAGGCTAGTACAGTCAGTGAAGCAAATAACATCATAGTACTGCTAGGTAACCGAAGCGAATATGAATTTTTTTATAAAGCTGAGTTTGCCAGCTGAATGAACTCTTGAAATTTACTGTACCGCGAGTCAGCAGGCACTGTAGTGGGAGAAAGTGATCAACGCGCATGCTCCAGTGAGAAGCCAATTTGGATGGCACGCTCTGTATTTGAGAAGATATCACATGTAATTGAGAATGGTGAATTGTAAATGAGAAATTGTCACATGTAAATGAGAAGTTAAAAACGTGAAAAAGATCAGCTGGTTCTTTAATTTGATTTCTCAATTACAACTGACATCTTCTCAAATACAATTGACCGTTCTCATTTACAACTGATGTTTTCTCAATTACAAATGACTATTCTCAATTACAATTGATACTTTCTCAAATACAACTGGAAAAGGTGTAGTAAAAGTTATGCTTTGGAGATTATTGCATTTTTTTGGGGGGGAGGGTACTTTTTATTTTGCGTAGTAGTGACGCTGATACTTTGATAGACAGTGCAATAAAAAAAAGACATTTACATTTTTAAGGGGGATTTTTAAATTTTTGTGTAATAGTGGAGATGATAGAGATGATAGTGGTGATACTGATAGTGGAGATGATAGTGGAGGTGGTAGTAATTTTTGGAGGGATTTTTAATTTTTGTATAGTAGTGTTGGTGCTTCTTCTTCTTCTTCTTCTTCTTCTTCTTCTTCTTCTTCTTCTTCTTCTTCTTCTGTTTCTTCTTCTTCTCTTTCTATTCCTCCTTTTCCTGCTTCTTATTGTGCTGTAGAGCTAAAAACCTCAAACTTTACTCAACTTTTCTCCTTTTTTTCAGGGCAAAACTAGGACATGGTCTGCTGTCAGGCAAATACTCTCAAAAACCTCCGGAACCGACTGAGGAGGACAGAATAGTTCGACCACAAGGCATTGCTCCTATCATGTTCAAAACGTTGATTGGAAAGGGACATCCCGACTTTTCGACTAAGAAACAACAGGACGTGCTGGAGTTTTTGCTGCACTTTATTACTATACTGCAGGTATGTCATTTTCATCAGATGAAACAAGTTCACCCCGTTCAGTGCAAATCGCCGCTCATTAGCCAGCTGATTCTTCTAGACTTTATAAACCGTACTATATTTGGATGGTGGTTCGTACGTTTGGAGTGGTTCGTAGCCGAGGCGGCTAAGGCGTCAGACTGATTAAGTTATCAGCAGTCAGATAAAATCCATTGGGCCAGGGTTCGAGCCTGGTTGACGGAAAGGATTTTGACAAATACGGCCACTCCCGTCTTTCGGAGGAGACGTTAAGCCGTCGGTCCCGACTGCCTAAAAAGTAGTCGTCATATCTCATCATCACCCCACTCATTACCCACGCACAAGCCTAGAGCTCATGTGGGCATCATCCTCGGAAAAAAAAATCCTTTTCCTGCGGAATGGACACTTATTTCTGCATTGTTTCTGATTCTCCACTCCCCATTTTCGCATATGGGCCCATGAATTCTTCTTACAATCTTTCTTTCAAAAATCCTCAATGCGTTCATATTTTGGGAGTTGAGAACCCAAGCTTCACAGCCGTATGTCACTACCGGTCTTATTAATAAGCGTTCGATATAGTTTCATTTTCGTGCATCGCGATATCAGTCTAGACTTTATTAAATTCCTATTTGCATAGTAAGCTCTGTTACCTTGATCACTTCTAACCTACATTTTGCATTTGCCAGTATTAGGCTAGGCGTACACCGGTTAGTCAAGACAAGACAAGATTAGTCACGTTCAGTCACAGTAGGCTACTTTATATAAGTTGCTTATGAAGCAACACACACCGATTAGTCATTGCTGCTTCATAAGCAACTATGTGAATTACTGTGACTAAACGTGACTAATCTTGTCTTGTCTTGTCTTGACTAACCGGTGTACGCCTAGCCTTAGTTTTCATGATGTCAAGCTTTTAAAGCAATACAAAGAGTAAATAGACTATTTTCAATGGTAGAAAAGTTAGTTTTGATGTTGTTTCTTTTAAAATATGTTTGACAAATGAGGGAATGGGTTCATGTTTGCCTGTAATCCCATATCAAACTGAAAAATTTGGAAAAAGTATGGCGGCGGCGACAAAAAAAAAATTATCTCCACATACTGTTGTGGAGCGCTTCAGACAAATGGCCACACTGTTATTATACTGGGTGGCGCAAAAAGAATGGATGGATTTGAGTAGGATAGTATCAGTGGACTAGAGCTGTCTGTGACCGCAGAGCGACACCATTTTGTAGGTTAAAGTATCCAGTTTTAGTATCAATGGCGCAATTGACCTTGTAAAATCGCGTATTTGCTTTAGAACAATATTTCCAATAGAATGAATCTGAACGGAGCTTCAGCAGAAAGTTTCAAGTCGAGCTTATTGGCATAAGTTCTTCTTTACTTGAAATTCAAGTTTAATATCGTAAATATCGTTACATTGAAGATTTTAATACTGCAATACATGAATTAATTGCTGCTGTATCAAAAGTTAAGGACCAATTTGAGGCTTTTAATGAGCATTAACGCATTAAGGGCGCCATCTTTACTATGTAATTTTTGAAATATACTCAAGTGTTTTGGAGTTTTTCATACAAATTCTCAAATTGGGTTATTTACTTAGTGTTAGGAAAATAAATGTATTATTCAAATGAACTTTCTTATAACACTTTGAAAAACAGCCGTTCTTTATGCGCCACACTGTACACTCTCTATACTATGAAGTAATGAATAAATATTAATCCTCCATTGGGAGCCTGGCTAATCGTTAGTAAGGCTAGTCAGTCACTCCCTATATTTGGAGGCATATTAAATTGTTGCATTGCACTCTATATAACTGCTTAACACAATGTTATCCAGCAGTGCTTTGTTCCCATCACTGGGTTGCGAAGACTAGCTTATGGTTGAGATGTCAATGTGCTAACCACACGTTACATCTTTTCTGGTTAATGATCATTCACCTCTGCTGATTCAGTCAAGTGGATGTGAAACTGGCAACCAGCTGATAGGCCTAAGCCCACATAGGGCTGTTGAGCCATTGACAAACAAAATGAATAAATATTAATTTCTGTTTTTGTTCACAGAGAAACAGCCGCCACCAGCTAGACCCGTCCGAAGCGTTCAAGTTCCAAGTGGTGGACCGCTTTCAGTGCACGGCTAGCAGGCAGGTGAAGTACACCAGTCGCACCGAGTACTGTCTGCCCCTCCCCATTCCACTGGAGGCGGCTGTCAATAAGGCTGAGGTGGATACGTGGACTGTGGTGAAAGCTGAAGCTGAGGCGAAGGGACAGAAAGTGTGAGTTGGAAACGTTTATTCATCGTCTCATTCTTCTTCTTCATCATGTACCTCCTCTCCTCCTCCTTCTTCTTCTGCCTCTTTTTCTTCTTCCTCTTTTCCTCCTTTCCTTCTTCTTCTCACTCTTTCTCTTCGTTTCCTCCTTTTCTTCTACTCCTGCTTCCTCTTCATCACCCTCATCTCTTTCTTCTTCCTTCTCTCCTTCTCCTTCTTTTCTTCTTCTTCCTTTTCCTCTTCATCTTCTCATTCTTCCTCTTCTTCTTTTCCTCCTTTTTCTTCTTCCTCTTCATCTTTCCCCTCTTTTCCTTCTAGTCCTGCTCATCCCTTTCTTCTTCCTTCTCTCCTTCTTCTCTTCCTTCTTCTTTTCCAAGTGTGAGTTGGAAACTGTATTTTGTTTATTCATCTTCTACATCTTCTTCTTCTTCTTCTTCTTCTTCCCTTCTTCTTCTTCTTCTTCTTCTTCTTCATCTTCTTCTTCTTCTTCTTCTTCTTCTTCTTCTTCTGCTTCTTCTACTTCTACTCCTGCTTCTTCTTCTTCCTCCTTTCCTTCTTCTTCCACCTTTCCTTCTTCCTCTTCTTCTTCTTCTTCTCACTCTTTCTCTTCTTCTTTTCCTCCTTTTTCTCCTCCCTCTACATCTCACTCCGCTCTTTCTCTCTCTTCTTCTTCTTCCTACTCTCCTTCTTCTTCTCCATCTCCCTCTTCTTCTTGTCCCTCCTCTCCCTCTTCTTCTCTCCTGTCTTCATCTTCTTCTTCCTCTTCATCTTCCTCCTCTTCTGCACTGCCAGCAGGCAGGTGAAGTACACCAGTCGCACCGAGTACTGTCTGCCGGTGCCCATTCCTCTGGAGGCGGCTGTCAATAAGGCAGAGGTCGACACGTGGACGGTGTTGAAAGCTGAAGCTGAGGCGAAAGGACAGAAAGTGTGAGTTGGTAACGTTTATTCATTGTCTCATTCTTCTTCTTGTTGTTGTTGTTGTTGTTCTTCTTCTTCTTCTTCTTCTTCTTCTTCTTCTTCTTCTTCTTCTTCTTCTTCTTCTTCTTCTTCTTCTTTTTCTTCTTCCTCTTCTACTTCTCACTCTTTCTCTTCTTATTTCCCTCCTTTTTCTTTTTCCTCATCATCTTTCCCGTCTTTTCCTTCTACTCCTGCTTCCTCTTCTTCTTCTCTCTCCATCTCCCTCCTCCCTTTCATCTTCCTTCTCTCCTTCTTCTTCTTTATCTCCTTCTCCTTCATCATCTCCTCTTTCTCCTTCTCCTTTTTCTTCTTCTACTTCTTCTGCTCCTCTTTACCTTCTCTCCTTCTTCTTCCTCCTCTCCTTCTCCCTCCTTTCCTCCTTTTCCTCCTTTCCTTCTTCCTCTTCTCTTTCTCACTCTTTCTCTTCTTTTCCTCCTTTCCTTCTTCCTTTTCTTCTTCTCACTCTTTCTTCTTCTTCTTCTCATCCTTTTTCTTTTTTTTCTCCTACTCCTCCTTCCCCTCCCCTTCACCTTCTTTCTCCTCCTCCTTCTTCTTCTTCTTATCCTTTATCTTCTTCTACTTTTCTCCTCCCTCTTTATCTCAATCGCTCTTTCTCTCTCCTCTTCTTCTTTCTCCTCTCCTCCTTCCTCTCTTTCTCCTTCTTCTTCCTGTTCTTCGACTTCATCTTCTTCTCCATCTCCCTCTTCTCCTTGTCCCTCCTCACCCCCTTCTTCTCTCCCCTCTTCTTCTTCTCCATCTTCTTCCTCTTCTCCTTCATCTCTTCTTCTTCTCCATCTCCCCCTTCTCCTTGTCTCTCCTTCCCTCCTCCTTTTCTCCCCTCTTCTTCTTCATCTCCCTCTTTTTATTCGTCTTTTCCTCCTTTTTCTTCTCCTTCTTCCTCCTCTTCTCCTTCTCCTTAATTTTCCTCTTCTTCCTTTTCTTCTCCTTTTTCTTCTTCTTCTGTCTGCCCGTCCCTGTTCCTCTGGAGGCGGCTGTCAATAAGGCTGAGGTCGATACGTGGACTGTGTTGAAAGCTGAAGCTGAGGCAAAAGGACAGAAAGTGTGAGTTGGTAACTGTATTATGTTTATTCATTTTATATATAATCTTCTCCTACTCGAAACTACTGGAAACGTTTATTCATCGTCTCATTTTTCTTCTTCTTCTCCTCCTTATTTTTCTTCTTCTTCTTCTCCCCTCCCCTCTTTCTTCTTCCTTCGCTCCTTCTTCTCTTCCTCCTCCTTCTTCTTCATATCCTTCTCCTTCTTCTTCTTCTCACTCTTCTTCTTCTTCTCACTCTTCCTCTTCTTCTTTAACTCCTTTTTCTTCTTCCTTCGCTCCTTCTTCTCTTCCTCCTCCTCCTTCTTCTTCTTCTTCTTCTTCTTCTTCTTCTTCCTCTTCTTCTCCTTCATCTCCCTCTTCTTCTTGGTCTTTTCCTCCTTTTTCTTCTTCTTTCTCCTCCTTCTTCTTCTGTCTCTTAATTTTTCTCTTCTCCCTCTTCTTCTTCTTCGCCTTCTTCTTCTTCTGTCTGCCCGTTCCCATTCCACTGGAGGCGGCTGTCAATAAGGCTGAGGTTGACACGTGGACGGTGTTGAAAGCCGAAGCTGAGGCGAAGGGACAGAAGGTGTGAGTTGGAAACGAAGTTTAGACAATGTCTCATTCTTCTTCTTCTACTTCTCCTCCCTCTTCATCTACCTCCTCTCCTTTTTTTCTTCTTCTTCTTCTTCTTCTTCTTCTTCTTTTTCTTCTTCTTCTTCTTCTTCTTCTTCTTCTTCTTCTTCCTCTTCATCTCCCTCATGTTCCTTCTTCTTCTTTCTCTCCTTCTTATCTTCCTTCTTCTTCTTTCTCTCCTTCTTATCTTCCTTCTTCTTCATCCTCTCCTTCTTCTCCTTCCTCCCTCCTTCTTCTTCTTTCTCTCCTTCTCCTTCTCCTTCTCCTTCTTCATCTCCTCCTTCTTCTTTTCCTTTTTCTTCTCCTTCATCTTCATCCCCTCTCCTTCTTCGTCTTTTCCTCCTTTCTCTTGTCCTTCTTCCTCCTCTCTTCCTTCATCTCCCTCATCTCTTTCTTCTTCCTTCTCTCCTTCTTCTCCCCTTTTTCTTCTTTCTCTCCTTCTTCTCTTCCTTCTCTCCTTCTTCTCTTCCTTCTCTTCATTCTTCTTTTTCCTTTCCTTCTTCTTCCTCCCCTCTTCATCTTCTTTTCATCTCCCTCTTCTTCCTCTCCTCCTTTTCTCCTCTCCTCCTTCTTCTTCTTCTTCTTCTTCTTCTTCCTCTTCATCTCCCTCCTCTCTTTCATCTTCCTCGTCTCCTTCTTCTTCTTCTTCTCCCTCTTCATCTTCCCCTCCCCCTTCTTCCTCTTCATCTTTCTCCTCTCCTTCTTCTTCATCTTCCTCCTATCCTCCTTCATCGTCCTCTTCCTCTTTCCTCCTTTTCCTTTTTCTTCTTAGTTTTCCAAAAAATTGAAAAATGAATACATTTATCTCTATCTTAATGAGATAAATTTTAAATGAGGAAATTTTATTATTTTCTTTCACTGCATTTATTTTTCAACTGCACTGTAAAATAATAATCTCCTTATTTCATTCATTGTGCAGACATATGTAAATATTTTGGAATGTTAATAACGCAACTTCGTCCTCAGCAATTATGTAATGGTACAAGTGGAAAAATAGAGTTCTATCCATCCTTTTTTGTTCTGTATCATATTATTTATATAATATTCTAATTTATTTCAAGTGTTTCTTTTATGGAGTGAATAATTGTGACTTTGAAAGATAATAATGGAACATGACCTAGATTTTGGACTGTATTCTAAATTTGCTGAGGGAAAGTTTTGGGCTTAAGCCTCTTGAACCTTTCATTTAGTATTGTGTGTACATTAGTGAATAGATAAATTATGTGTACATTACCATTGTTTTTTGTTGTATGTTACAGTGATCTGAGTCAACAAGTGAGGCCTCACATAAAACTTTCCTCTTGTTTTGACGTTTTCACACAAGTGGAAACTGTTGAACAATTCTACAGCACTGCCTTGAAAGACAAGACCACCGCCCACAAGTAAGTATAGCAGGATTATTTTAACTTGTCAGAAAACAGCTGATTTAACGTTAGTAAACGAGCGTACATCAATCAGCTGTTTTCTGACAATTTAAAAGAATCCTGCTATAGACCGTACGTAATGCGTCTGAACAATGATATTCATTCAATTTGACGCTTGGCATTAGATAGATAGATAAATAGATAGAAAAGAAAGGGAGATATTATCTCTTTGCTACGGTTATCATCAACGTCAAGAAATGATTTCTCTCTATCTATCCAATGCCAAGCATAAAATTAAATGAATGTCACTGTACATATAGTCAAACTTAATGTAATTTTTGTCCCGATTTTTGGAAAAAATGTCTCGTTTTTTGGGGGGGAATGTCCCGTTGAATCTTAATTTGAGTAGAGTTTATATAATAAAGTCCTTTCCTCTTGACATCTTTCCTCCAAGCAATTAATGTTGCCTGTAGGAACATAATGTCCAAGTAGGCTTAATGTTGATAGAACTGTAACCTCAATTTTATTTTCCTGCTAGAGAACTGATCTTTTACCATGAAGCCATCAATTTGATTAAGGCCCGTTTGCACAGTATGGATTGCTAAACTCGATCAACTTGATCGAGTTCAAGTTAAACTTAAACTTTAAACTCAAATCGTTTTTCACAGTGCATTTTCCAATCTAGTTTAAGTTTAACTAGTTTAGCGTTATGTTGGTAATAGAATGACATGTTGACAATATCAAGAAGGCTGGCCTCCCGAATTTGTTTACTTTTTATTTTTTATTTTCTTACATTGAGGTTACATAACCTACTCATTTGTGATTGCTAGTACCGTGTATTTCACATGCACTCCACTATGGTCTCCCACGTCATTTAAAAAGCTTCCAGAAAGCACTGTTCCAAATTGTCTTATTCTTAATTGAGTCTTTTATTCCATTCAATACTAAACTTGTAGTTGCTTTACGCGAACGAGAACGTTTAAAAAATTCTTCTTCATCCCAGAAATTGAAATGATGAATCCGTTGCCTAATATTCTTGCTTTTGGAACAACTCTAACAATTTCCTCGTAATCGTTTTCTTCAATTTCATTGAAAAACTTCTATTAATTCTTCCATAATTTTTACTTTCAACTCGCCCACAATAACCTAACAATTTATCGTCTGCAGCTTCAGCAGAAACAAACATGAAAAAAGATTGTCATACATCATATATGTTTTCAACACAACCTTGACAGATTACTTTTAATTAAACCATATTTTTTGGTTTAAACCAACTGTTTCGGTGGTTCAAACTTTTCTAGAGTTTAAACTTTTTTCGAGTTTAAACTGATACTGAGCAACCGAGCGTTGAACATATTAATTGTTTTTTTTCAGGACCACCCGCCTATCAACCCTCCCCGACTACCTGTTTCTGCATCTGAAAAAGTTCACACTGGCCCCCGACTGGACCCCTGTCAAGCTGGATGTGTCGGTGGACATGCCGGCCGAGTTAGATGTGGCAACACTGCGCGGAGAGGGGGGTCTGCAGCCGGGAGAAGAAGCGCTGCCTGAAGAGAGCAGCGATCAAGTGAAGGTGCAATTCGATGAGGGCATGTTGAGTGCCCTGGTTGACATGGGGTTTCCAGTGGTGAGTAGAGTATGGTTAGCTTAAAGCCTTATCTTCTTATTCATTATCATCTTTTACTAAATTTCCTTCTTTATCGCTTTCAACATCATCATTCTCATCATTGTCTGCTTATTCCCTTCTTCTTCTTCTTCTTATTCTTCCTCTTCCTCTTCTCCTTCCTCTTCCTCCTATTCTTATTCCTCTTCATCTTCTTCTACCTCTTCTACCTTTTATTCTTCCTATTCTTCTTCCTCTTCTCCTTCTGTTTCTTCCCCTTCTTCTTCTCCCCCTTCTTTCTCTTCTTCTCCTTCTTCCTCCTCTTCTTCTTCTTCCTTTTCTTCTTTCTGTCCTACTTCCTTGTCTCCTACTTTTTTCTTATATTCCCTCTTCTCTTCTCCCTCTTCATCTCTCTCCTCTCCTGCTCCTTTGTCCTCCTCTCCTTCTCCTTCTTATTCCTCTTCATCTTCCTCCTATGCTTCTTCTTCTTTTCCCTATTCTCCCGATCATCATAATCGTCATTTTATTTTCCTTCTTCTTCTACTTCATCATCTTCATCCTTTTGTTCTTCTTCATCCTTTTCATCATCATCATCATCACTTTCTTCTTCTTTTTCTACTACCGTTCTTCTTTTCTTCTTCATCTTCTTCTTCTACTACCGTTCTTCTAAATTTCCTTCTTCTTTATCGCTTTCAACATCATCATTCTCATCATTGTCTACTTCTTCTTCTTCTTCTTCTTCCTCTTCCTCTTCTCCTTCTCCCTCTTTTCCTTCCTCTTCTCCTTCCTTTTCCTCCTATTCTTATTCCTCTTCATCTTCTTCTACCTCTTCTACTTTTCATTCTTCCTCTTCTTCTTCCTCTTCTCCTTCTCCTTCTTCTTCTTCTTCTTCTTCTTCTTCTCCTTCTTTTCTTCTTTCTCTACTTCTTCTCCTCTTCTTCTCCTTATTCTTATTCTCCTTCTTCTTCTTGTAAATATCCTCTCCTGCTCCTTCGTCCTCCCCTCCACTCCCTCCTTATTCCTCTTCATTTTCCTCCTTTTCTTCTTCTTCTTCTTCTTCTCCCTCTTCTACCTCGTCAAGCTGGATGTGTCGGTGGACATGCCGGCCGAACTAGATGTGGCAACACTGCGCGGCAAGGCAGCTCTGCAGCCGGGAGAAGAAGCGCTGCCTGAAGAGAGCAGCGATCAAGTGAAGGTGCAATTCGATGAGGGCATGTTGAGTGCCCTGGTTGACATGGGATTTCCAGTGGTGAGTAGGACTTTGAATGTAGTTTAACGCCTCATCTTCTTCATCATTATCATCTTTTACTAAATTTACTTCTTCTTTTTCACTTTCAACATCGTCATTCTCGTCATTGTCTTCTTCTTCTTCCTCTTCTTCCACCACTTCTACCTTTTCTTCTTCTCCTCCTTCTTCCTCTTCTTCTACCTTTTCTTCTTCTTATTTTTCTTCTGCTTCTTCTTCTTCTTCTTCTTCCTCTTCTTCCTCTCTTCTTCCACCTCTTCTACATTTTCTTCTTCTTCTTCCTCTTTTCTTCCTCTTCTTTCACCTCTTCTACCTTTCTTCTTCTTCCTCCTCCTCCTCCCTCCTCCTCCTCCTCCTCGTCCTCCTCCTCCTCCTCCCTCCTCCTCCTCCTCCTCCGCCTCCTCCTCCTCCTCTGCTTCCTCTTCTTCCTCCCTCTCCTCTTCTTCCTCCCTCTCCTCTTCTTCCTCCTCTTCTTCCTCTTCTTCCTGCTCTTCCTCCTCTGCTTCTTCTTCTTCTTCTTCTTCTTCTTCTTCTTCATCATCATCATCATCATCCATCATCATCATCCATCATCATCATCATCATCATCATCATCATCATCATCATCATCAATCATCATCATCTTGTTCATCTTAATCATTTTGTTCTTCTTCATCCTTTTCATCATCATCATCATCTTCTTCTTCTATTTCCTTTTTTTCTGACCGTTCTTTTGTAAACGATTAAATTTCTCATCAATCTTAATTGATTCGATCACACTATTTCTAATTGTTTTCCTTCATATTTTCGAGTCTTTGTCATTTTGAATAAAAATACTCAAAGTTGTCATAACCAAAAATGTTAACCCAAAATTATGCTTATGACAACAGCTTCGAATCTTTCAACACAAATTCCTGGCTATGTCTTTATTCATTGCTCCGAGTCTTTTTATTCAGTAATATGGATAACTACCAGAATATCACCTACTATTCAAAACAGGGAGCTGACAAACATAACCTCTCTTCTAAGGGAGAGGAAGTAAGAGAAATAAGGGGAGTAGGATGTCGGCCATTATTATTGGACGTAATTTTGGCGCTGTATTTGAAAACATCTACACAACTTCTACCCAAACCAGACTAAAAAACACAAAAATGTTGTATTTTTCCGTAAATATTAACTATGTTCTCTCAACGGTTTTGATTTATACCGCAAAAGATACCATAAACTTTGAAAACTCCATGAAAATTAAATTTAACATGATGGCTCTGAATTCAAATACACCGCCAAAATTACGTCCATAATAATGGCCGACATCCCACTCCCCTTATTTCTCTTACTTCTTCTCCATTAGAAGATAGGTTATGTTTGTCAGCTCCCTGTTTTAAATAGTAGCGGAGGTGACATTCTGGTAGTTATCCATATTACTGAATAAAAAGACTCGGAGCCATAAATAGAGACATAGCCACAAATTTGTGTTGAAGGATTCGAAGCTGTTGTCAAAACTCAAGAAGTCATGACACAGGCTTCACCTTTTTTTAACATAGTGAAGATACGATACTTCCACTCCATCAATGACAGTCCCCTGATTTAAAAGGTTTTTCATTTTGTGTTTATTTAGGAAGCAGTGAAAAAGGCGTTATTCTTTACTGAGAGTAGAGGCCTGGAGGCGGCGACCGAGTGGATAATGCAGCATATAGCCGATGACGACTTCCAAGCTCCCTTTGTGCCTCCTGGCCTGAATCAGGCTGCTGATAAGGGTAAATTATCCGATTAGATTCAATAATTATCAATTACAATCATTTTGATTTCAATAAGATTTGGCAGGAATGTTCATTTTGAGACTGCGCGACGATGTATATGTAAGGTTTTTCAAATTTTGCATTTTAAGGACGAAATAGAAGGTAAAGAGAATGAATACAATAGATATGAAACACGTAATAGGATTTATTTTGAATTGAATATAAACATCGTCATATTATGGAATGATCATCAGCTGGGTTAGAATAACATTTTTTCGCTGTAGTCATAACATTTTTTAGCAGTCAGAGGGGCGCCGCTAAAGTGGCGGCTTGTGGGACGTCGCGTATGTTAAAAAAAATAATTAAAAAATAAAATGAATAATAAGAAAAGAAATGAAAATTAAAAAATAGAAAAAATATAGAATATAAAAAAAAAAATTAATTAGATGTAAATAACGTATTTTGGGAGACGCCTGACAACATCTCTCTCGAGACAGTTGACAGGACCAATTCTGTACACATGGACAAGAAAACAGCTAATTTACGGCTCAACGCATAGACAGATTTCAGCTAGCATGGCTTTTTCGCGAGGTCTACTGTTCACAGAACTACTAGTATAAAAATGAGCAAATGCTTATGCTTCTACCTAATGCTCAGAAGCAAAACCTACTGCTTCATGCTCGTGCTTATGAGCATATGCTCAGTTTTTATTCATATGGCCCAATTATCTTTAACACTAAGCGTCAAATTAAATGAATCTGATTATATCTAAGGAACGTATGTCTGTTTCCCCATTTGTAAACAGCTGATTCATCACCAAATTGAAAACAGCCTAATTCAACTTCAATTTTTCAATTTTCCAGGTTTTGTACCGAACGAAGAAGCCGTCGCCACGATTATGGCGATGGGTTTCGAGCGACCGCAGGCGATCAAAGCCCTCAGGGCGACCGACAATCAGCTGGAACGCGCCTGTGACTGGATATTCAGCCACCAGATGGAGGTGGATGAGCCGGCGCCAGCTGCCACGGATGCGGTGGCCAATCAGAACGAGGAGAAGTTCCGGGATGGCGGATCCAGTGAGTAAATCTATTCGTAGATACTTTTATTTGGGGGATGGTGTATGACTCTTTTCCGTCTTCTCCTCCTGCTCCTTCTCCTCCTACTCCTCCTTCTACTTCTTCTCCTCTTCTCCTTCATCTTCTTCTCTTTCTTCTTGTCCTCCTCCTCATCTTCTTTCTTCTTCTCCTTCTCATCCTCCTTCCTCTACTTCTTCTTTTCCTTCTTCTCTTTCTCCTCCTCCTCCTGCTTCTTCTTCTTCTTCTTCTTCCTTCTCCGCCACCTTCTTCTTCTGCCAATGTTCCTTCTCGTCTTCCTCTTCCTCCTACTCCTCTTCTTACTCCTCCTCCCTCTCCTCTCTCTTCTCTCCCTCTTCATGATTTTATTGCTCCTTTGCATCCTTCTCCTCCTCTGCCTCCTTCTCTATTTCTCCTTCTTCTTGTTCTCCCTCTCCTCCTTCTTTTTCTTCTCCTCCTTCCTCTTCTTTTCCTCCTCCTCCCTCTTCTTCGTGTTCTTCTTCTTTCTCTACTCTCCTCTTTCCTTATTCTTCTTCTTCTTCTTCTTCTTCTTCTTCTTCTCCTCTTCCCTCATCTTCTTGTTCGCCCTCTCCTTCTTTTTCTTCTCCTCCTTCCTTTTCTTTTCCTCCTCCTCCTCCTCCTTCTTGTTCTTCTACTCTTCTTTTTCTTATTCTTCTTCTTCTTGTTCGTCCTCTCCTTCTTCTTTTCTTCTCATCTTCCCTCATCTTGTTCTTCTTCTTATTCTTCTCCTCCTCTTCCTTTTTCCTGTGTCCTCTCTCCTTCTTATTCTTCTTTATCTCCCTTTCCTTCTCCTTCCTCTTCTTTTCCTTCACATCTTCCTCCCTCCACTTCTTCTTATTCTTCTCCTCTTCCTTCTTCCTGTGTTCCCTCTCCTTCTTCTCCCTCTCCTTCTTATTCTTCTTTTTCTTTTTCTCCCTTTCCTTCTCCTCCTCATCCTCTTTCTTCTTCCCTTTCTCATCCTCCTACCTCTACTTCTTCTTTTCCTTCTTCTCTTTCTCCTCGCCACGATAATGGCGATGGGTTTCGAGCGACCGCAAGCGATCAAAGCGCTCAAGGCAACCGACAATCAGCTGGAACGAGCTTGCGACTGGATATTCAGCCACCAGATGGAGGTGGATGAGCCGGCGCCAGCTGCCACGGATGCGGTGGCCAATCAGAACGAGGAGAAGTTCCGGGACGGCGGATCCAGTGAGTTGATCTATTCGTATAGCAGGATCCATTTAACTTGTCAGAAATCAGCTGTTTCGGTAATAATTAAACAGTGACTTCGACACAATAATCGAAAGGCTTAAAAGTCTTAAAGACCTTTTAAGTCTTTAATGCCCGGTTTTTTAGTCGCTCAATAGACAGTTTATGGATCCAATAGCACTATTGAATCAATAACCATGTGTTTTCAAATGCAAAAAAAAGTTATTGATTCAATAAGTTTATTGAACGACTGAAAAACCGGGTATAAAAGACCTTTTTAAAGAAGACCTTTCAAAGAATAACTTTTTAAAAGACCTTTTCAATAATCTGCGAGATTCAGCATTTGTAGGTTAAGTATTGTGATATTGCTGGTCAAAACATATGTTTTCTGACAAGTTAAAAGGGAACTGCTATAGCAGGATTCTTTTAAAAAATTGTCATAAACAGCTGATTGATGTACGCTCGTTTACTAACGTTAAATCAGCTGTTTCTGACAAAGAATCCTGCTATAGATACTTTTATTTGGGGGATGGTATATGACACTTTTCCGTCTTCTCCTACTGCTCCTCCTACTCCTACTCCTCCTTCTCCACACTTTCCTCTCCTCCTCACCCTCCTTCTTTTTCTCCTTCTCCTCCTTCCTCTACTACTTCTTCTCCTCCTCCCACTTCTTCTCTTCCTTCTGCCAATGCTCCTCCTCAATCCCCTCCTCCTTTTCTACTACTCCTCCTCCTTCTCTTGAGGGTTAAGTGTAAGAGAGGGCCGACTGCGCCCTAACTTCGTCCTCCCAGGTAAATAAAGGCAGTCATTCTATTCTATTCTCTATTAACTCATCTTCTTTCAGCTCCTCCTCCTCCTCCTCCTAATTTGGAAATTAGGATGTTAAAGAATTATAGTGGTACAATATAAAGAGATCAGTTGTGATTCTACTTTTACAGTATATGTTTATTCTATTCTAAATGACACCTTAGATACTAGGTGAGAAAAACATTATTTTGTAACTATTTTTGTTTTGTGCTTTGTTGCAGAATACCGTCTGGTGGCGTTCATCTCACACATGGGCACTTCTACAATGGTGGGTCACTACGTGTGTCACATATTGAAGAACGGCTCGTGGGTGATATTCAACGACGAAAAGGTCGCCTTGTCCGAGAACCCGCCCAAAGATCTCGGCTACGTGTATCTGTACGAGAGGATACAGGCTTAGGTTGGAGGAGGAGGAAAGGAAGAGGTGATGGAGGAGGAGAAGGAAGAGGAGGAGGAGGAACAGAAGGAGAAGGAGGAGGAGGGAAAGAGGGAGAAGGATGAGGAGGGGGAGAAGGAAGTGGAGGAAGAAAGAGGAGGAGAAGGAGAAGAGAGAGGAGGAAAAGAAGGGAGAGGAGGGGGAGGGGGTTGAGAAGAGGAAAGGAAGAGGTGATGGAGGGGGAGAAGGAAGAAAAGGAGGAGGAGGAAGAGACGGAGGAGAAGGAAGAGAAGGAGGATAAGTTAGAGGAGTATGAGAAGGAGGAGTGTGAGGAGAAGGAGGAAAAGGTGCAGAGAGAGAAGAGAAGAAGCAGCACGATGAGAAGGAGATGGAAGAGTAGAAGGAGGTGGAAGAAAGAGGAGGAAAAGAAGGGAAAGGAGGATGAGGGGGGTTGAGAGAAGGTAAGGAAGAGGTGATGGAGGGGAGAAGGAGGAGGAGGTGGAAGAGAAGGAGAAAGAGGAGGAAGAGAAGGCGGAGGTTGAGGAGGGAAGAAGTAAGTAGAGGAAGAAAGAGGATGAGAAGGAGGAGAAGAAAGAGGAGGAAAAGAAGGGAGAGGAGGAGGAGTGGGTTGAGAGAAGGTAAGGAAGAGGGAGGGGAGGGAGGAGGAAGAGAAGGATGAGAAGGGAAGAAGGAAGTGGAGGAAGAAGAGGAGGAGAAGGAGCATCACAATGAGAAGGAGATAGAAGAGTAGGAGGAGGAGGAGAAGAAAGAGGGAAAGAAAGGAGAGGAGGAGGAGGGTTGAGAGAAGGAAAGGAAGAGGTGATGGAGGGGAGAAGGAGGAGGAGGAGGAGGATGAGGAGGGGAAAGAAGGAAGTGGAGGAAGAAATAGGAGGAGAAGGAGCAGTACGATGAGAAGGAGATGGAAGAGTAGGAGGAGGAAAAGAAGGAGAGGAGGGAGGAAGGGATTGTGAGAAGGTAAGGGAAGAGGTGATGGAGGGGAGGAGCTGAGGATGAGAAAGAGAAGGAAGAGGAGGTGGGGGTGAAAAGGAGGAGGAGGGGAAGAAGAAGAAGATGGAGGAAGATGCGGAGAAGTAGGCGGTGGAGGAAGAAAGAGGAGGAGAAGGAGATGGAAGAGTAGGATAAGGAGGAGAAGGAAGAGGAGGAGGAGAAAGAGTAGGGGAAGAGGAGTAGGAGATATGGCGATAAAGAGAGGGGGAGGAGGAGACGAAAGGGAAGGAGGAGGAAGAGAGAGGACGGGGAATCAATGCATATATGGAGAGGAAGATAGGGGGAGGAAGAGAAGGAGGAGGAGAATTAAGAGGAGGAAGAGAAGGGGATAGAGAATGTGGAGAAATAGGAGGTGGAAGAGAAGGATGGGGAGAAATAGGAAGAGGATGAGAAGTAGGAGGAGAAAGAGGAGAGAGAAGAGAAGGCGTAGGAGTTATGAAGAGGAAGAGAGAAGGAGGATGAAAAGGAAGTGAGGAGGAGAAGGATGAGGAGGGGGAAGAGAAGGAGTAGGAAGGAAGGAGAGGGGTGGAAGAGAAGGAAAAAAAGAGGGGGCGGAGGAGAAGTAAAGAAAGAGAGGAGTAGAAGGAGGAGGAAAAGGTGGAGCGGAAAGAGTAGGGGGAAGAGGAGTAGAAGATATTGTGAGGAAGAGTATGGGAGGAGGAGGAGCAAGAGGAGGTGGAAGAGAAGAAGTATAAGATATGGAGAGGAAGAGAGGGGGAGGCGAAGGAAAGGTAGTGATGGGAAGGAGAAGAAGTAGGAGATAAAGAAGGAAATGGTGGAGGATGAGGAAGAAGATTCGAGGAGGAAAGTGTAAAGAGGAGTGGAAGAAGAAAGAGAAAGGTGAAGAGGGGGGGGAGTAGATGGAGAAAGTTGAGGATTGAGAGAAGTGTATGTGAGGAGAAGGGATTATGAGAAGGAGGAGGTGGAGGAGAGGAGTAGGAGAAGTGAAGAGGAAGAGGGAGTTTGAGAGGTGAAGAAGGAGGAGGAGTAGATTGTGGAGGGGATTGAGATAAGAGTTTTGGAGGGGGAGCAAGAGTATGCTGTCTTCGATTAAATTAGAAAGAAGGGAAGAGGTTTAAGTAAAGAAGGAAGAAAAGAAAAAAGTGAAGTAAAAAATAAATAAAATTGTCATTAAAAATTAAAAAATAGTAAAGCTAAAAAGTATGACGTTTGTAAGAGTAACAATCATTTGAAAGTTGTTAAAATCTCATCCGAATTTTTGTATTTATTAAAATATAATCAGAATTGAACCTTAATTTATGTTTGAAATTGATTAGAAATCCAATAACCTATTTTTTATTAAGAGTAGTCGGCCATATTGGATTGATGTCCCATAAGATCAATGTAATTTCAAGTTAAAACATGCAATTTTCTGTAACACATCACGTCTACAGTTTACGTCGGATCTTCTTGAAAAACTTTTATTTGATAAATTATTAAATGTTACAGGGGCATGGCTTTTTCAAATTTTAAACATTTCTTCCAAAAATGTTCAAACTTGAAACAGTTTATTTTTGCTGTAATTATTGCACTAATTCTCTAATTAGAAAAGTAAAAAGTCAACCCACTGAAGAATTTTATTCTCTTTCCAATGACACTTCAAACGTAATTTTCTGTCCAAAAATAACGGCGCTATGATTCAAAATATTACATTGATCTTATGGGACCATTTCCAATATGGCTGACTACTACTGCCCACTCTTAAGCAACGCTCATGGAAAGGCCCTCATATTGTAGAAGGTCTTCTGATAAATCACCTGATTCTGGGAACTTAAGGCTAGGCGTACACCGGTTAGTCAAGACAAGACAAGACGAAATTAGTCACGTTTAGTCACAGTAATTCACATAGTTGCTTATGAAGCAACACACCGATTAGTCATTGCATCAGTGTGTGCTGCTTCATAAGCAACAAAAAGAATTATTGTGACTAAACATGACTAATCTTGTCTTGTCTTGTCTTAACTAACCGGTGTACGCCTAGCCTTAGAGTTCTTTCATTTTGTCGGGCTTACCTCAGTCACCCGATTTTTGTAAATGTGAACTTTGATTTATATGCTACTTTTCATATGATAGTATTGACTAGAAGAAACCTGTTAATTTGTAAAGTTAATAATAATTTGTAAAATAATCATGTAATCATTAAAGTTAATACATGAGATATAATTGACATTTGTTGTTTTTACATTAAATTTCAATATTTTTATGTGAGTGATATTATTTCTTATCTCCATCTCATAATAATTATTAAGGTGTTTAACTAGATGTTTGAATCTCACCTAAAGAATGATTGGTAATAATTATTAATTATCTTATTCATTATCAGTAATAGTTAGGGCTCTATAAACACCAGGTACACGCATGAAATAAAACTAGAAATTTGTTCGCAAAAAAAACTGCCCCGGATGGGACTCGAACCAGCTAATTGGAAACTCAGAATAGAATCTGGCTTCAAAGACGAGAACGTAGCCTTCACCAACTGCGCCATCAAGGCATTGCGATCAGAGGCTGAAGTAGTTCAATGTCATTATACTTCTCTGTAACATGTATTTGAAATTCAGTACCTATTTTTTGCTTGTAACTTTTTTTAAATTCAACCATCAATATTCAAAATCAATAGGCTTTTTACTTCATCTAAGAAGATATTATATTCCAAATCTCAAAAGTGTACGATATTCTGTTCGTTAGTTATCGTGCGGATAGACGGACACCAGTACGATAGCATTAAGAACCCTATCGGGTCCTATAATAAACACCCAACCAATAAGAAAACACATACAATGGTTGGATCCCATTTCACAACTGAATATAATATATCCTATATTAGGATATATAAAGGATAATTATATATTCAATGATTTCACCCAGGTACAATAAACTTTAAATGAAAAACTATTTTATTAGCTAACATAAATACTATTAGCTTGAGCATATTTTAGAGCTCAAATACGTTTCTAGGCTTTAAATTCCTCATTTTTTATGGCCTCCCCTTTTTTCTGGGGGGATTCAAATACAGCCCCCCCCCCGAAATCATCAGACGACTGAAATAGTCATCTCACAACACCCCCCCCCCCCAAAATCATCAGACGACTGAAATAGTCATCTTTGTCCTAGTTCTACTAGTCACCTCAGTCCATTTTCAAATGCTCATATCTCCTGAACGGGAGCGAATTTTTCAGCTCTTCGAGTACTATCTTATACGTTATTTTTAGCAGTTATGAGAATTTTTCATTTTTTGCAAAAAATCATGATGTATATATACATCATGCGTTTTCTTAGCCAAAAAATGAGAATCTCTCAGATTTGCTTGATATTTGGGCTATGAATAGAGCATGGCCTAACAAGTGTACACACATAATATGAGACTTTTCTCTACTATACAAGCAGAGATATTTAGCTGAGAAGAGTACTCCTCTCTCTTCTCTCAAGGGAAAGCTGAGAGAGGAAAATTCCGATTTTTAAATGCTCATATCTCCTGAACAGGAGCTAATTTTTTCGATTTGTTGACACATTCTTGTTCAGCTCTTCAAGTACTATCTTATACGTTATTTTGAGCAATTTTGAGAATTTTTCATTTTTTGCAAAAAATCATCATGCGTTTTTCTAGCCAAAAAATGAAAACCTCTCAGATTTGCTTGATATTTGGGCTATGGATGGAGCATGGCCTAACAAGTGTACACACATAATATGAGACTCTTCTCTACTATACAAGCACAGGTATTTAGCTGAGAAGAGTACACCACTCTCTCCTCTCAAAGGAAAGCTGAGAGAGGAAAATTCCGATTTTCAAATGCTCAAATCATGCGTTTTTTTAGCCAAAAAATGAAAATCTCTCAAATTTGCTTCATATTTGGGCTATGGATAGAGCATGGCCTAACAAGTGTACACACATAATATGAGACTTTTCTCTACTATACAAGCAGAGATATTTAGCTGAGAAGAGTACACCTCTCTCTTCTCTCAAGGGAAAGCTGAGAGAGGAAAATTCCGATTTTCAAATACTCATATCTCCTGAACGGGTGCGGATTTTTTCATTTTGTTGACAGATTCTTGTTCAGCTCTTCAAGTACTATCTTATACGTTATTTTGAGCAATTTTGATAATTTTTCATTTTTTGCAAAAAATCATGATGTAACTTATATATATCATGCGTTTTTTTAGCCAAAAATGAAAATCTCTCAGATTTGCTTGATATTTTGGGCTCTGGGTAGAGCATGACCTAACAAGTTTACACACATAATATGAGACTTTTCTCTACTATACAAGCAGAGATATTTAGCTGAGAAGAGTGCACCTCTCTCTTCTCTCAAGGGAAAGCTGAGAGAGGAAAATTCCGATTTTCAAATGCTCATATCTCCTGACCGCTCAATATTTCCACAGCCCAAATATCAAGCAAATCTGGGAGATTTTCATTTTTTGGCTAAGAAAACGCATGAAAACAAAAAGGAGAAGAAGATGAGGAAGGAGGGGAAGGAGAATGAGTAGAATAAGAAGGAGGAAGAAGGAGAAGAGGAAGAAGAAGGAGGGGAAGAAGGAGAGGAAAAGGAGAAGGAGATAAAGAAGAAGAAGAGGAAGGAGGGAAAGGAGGAGGAGAAGGAGAAGAAGAAGGAGAGGAAAAGGAGAAGGAGATAAAGAAGAAGAAGAGGAAGGAGGGAAAGGAGGAGGAGAAGGAGAAGAAGAAGGAGTGGAAGAAGAAAAAGAGGAAGGAGAAAAAGAAGGAGAAGGAGATGATAAAGAAGGAGAAGAAGAAGGGAAAGAAGAAGAAGGAGAAAAGAAGGAGAAGGAGAAGAAGAAGAAGAAGAAGAAGAAGAAGAAGAAGAAGAAGAAGAAGTAAAAGAAGGAGAAGGAGAAAAGAAGAAGGAGAAGAGAAAGAACAAGAAAAAGGAGAAAAAGAAGAAAAGAAGAAGGAGAGAAAGAAGAAGTAGAAGAAGAAGGGGAGAAGAAGAAGGAGGGGAAGAAGGAGAAAAAGAAGAAGGAGAAGAAGAATGAGGAGGGGAAGAATAAGAAGGAGGGGAAGAAGTGCTTTTAATTACAATAAAACTGACAAGAAAATACAATTTATTCAATTCTGAAACAACACAACTCATTAAAAAATTACAAAGTTTGTAAAATTCTCATCAAACCATATCTTCTTCTTTTTTTACACTCAGCTGGCTGATTTTGTTTGTCCTGTACATACGCAGGGTATTGTCTGCACCCCCTGACACAATGTACTTGGGATCGGACCAATCCGAACAAAACACTTTCTCATCATGGCCCAGAAGCTCATAGAGGGGAACTTTGGAGCTGCAAAAGAAAATTATTGATTAATAAAATAATTAACTGGATAAAATAGTAATGCCTGGTTGTTCGTACGTCTATTAAATTTAACCGGGCGGTAAATCGAGGACAGCAACATAGTGGGATCGACGACAAACTGAACTAATTTGAAATTAAAAATTCAAGTGAAATAGTGTTACCAGAACAATCTATTTTAGCTAAATAACTAGTAAAATCAACTGCATTAACATTCTCTAATAAATTACATGTTCATTCGAAACGAACTAGCTCCGAAAATTGCATTAAGCCACTATATTACAGACTTTTGGTTGGTAAAACTGAAACTTGTACTTTCCCATCTGATAAAATTTTAACCACATGTTAAAATATTTATCTACAGCAGGATGCAATTAACTTGTCATAAATCAGCTGATCAACGAGCATATGATCATAATACTTAACCTACAAATGCTGGATCTCGCAGATTATTGAAAAGGTCATTTAAAAAGTTATTCTTTGAAAGGTCTTCTTTAAAAAGGTCTTTTAAAGACTTTAAAGGTCTTTAAGACTTTCAAGCCTTATGATTATTGTGTCGAAATCACTCTTTAATTATTACTGGATCAGCTGTTTTATGACAAGTTGAATTGAATCCTGCTATATGTAAAAAAATTCAACCACTGGAAAAATTCAATCCCTCAATCAGCACCGATTATTTTAACCCTGTTTTTAACGGAGTAGAAATGTTTCAAGAATTTGAAATGTGTGCCCATCAGCTGATATTTGAAAAAATTATGCCATTAGTACAGCAGGATTCAATTAACTTGTCATAAGTCAGCTGATCCAGTAATAATTAAACAGTGATTTCGACACAATAATCAAAAGGCTTGAAAGTCTTAAAGGCCTTTAAAGTCTTTAAAAGACCTTTTTGAAGAAGACCTTTCATAGAATAACTTTTTAAAAGATCTTTTCAATAATCTGCGAGATTCAGCATTTGTAGGTTAAGTATTGTGATCATATGCTCGTCGATCAGCTGACTTATGACAAGTTCATTGCATCCTGCTATATTTTTCACTACCAGATACCTTGTGCCTCATTGATAAAAACTCGGAGTGCAATTCATAAATTTTGTCTACAGAATATTATTTAGTAATAACATCTAATAAAAATGATGAGTAATGTAGTTTTGCGAATAAAATCAATGCAATTCAAGGCTTTCCAACACTATTTTGTCTCAATTCTTCATTCAAAGTTAGTTCAGTTTGTCGTCGATCCCATTATGTTGCGTCCCCGATTTATCGCCCGGTTAAATTTAATAGACGTACGAACAACCAGGCATTAGTGTGATAATGGAAAAAATTTGAGTGATTCCAGCACCAAGAGGAACAGTATTTTCCTGACCAAAAAGTGAGCAACAATAGTATATTTTAATAATAAATTAATTGAACGAAATTAATTGCAGTAGCAGAAGTCTTCAGAGTATTATATGGCATTAAATAGGAATTTCGTTCAATTAATTACAGTAGGGCCCCGGTTATCCGAGCCCCAACTAACCGAGTTTCGGTTTAACCGAGTCACCGAGGTGCAAAAAAATTAAAAATTAAATACAGGATGTTTCAGAACTCCCTACCAATACTCTAGGTCATTGTTCCTGGGTAAAACCCGTATCTAAATTTCATAAATTGTCCAGAAGTCCTTAGTTACTCACATAGCTGCCATTTTGTTTTTTCACTTATTATTTTTTATCTCAATAATGGTGAAACATAATATGGAATTGAAACTTTGCACCAACATTTATGACAACTGGACAAACTACAGAAAAATTATGACAATAATTCAAATCCATAAAACAAAATTTGTTTCTTGAATAACTCGGAAACCGTTGATATTACGAAAATTTTACAAGAATAACTTTTTTAGTAAATTTAATTACAAATTGATTGAAACCTTATTTATTTGTTAAGATTGGACCATTATTGACTGTGACATGGCAGCTTTAGTGATAGGTGACCGCTGGAGGTTACTTGCACTCCTTTTTACTATCTTTAAAATTCACACAAAACAATCTGAAATCGCTTAAAAACAACATTTCATTGGTCACATGTGAGCCCATGCTTCTGTGATTGGCTTTTGCAATGGAGTTACGAACATAACTTTATAGGTAGGGGAGAAGCAGAAACGGAAAGGCGTATACGATTATGTCGGCCATTATTCCAAGAATGAGTAAACTTACTTCTACCCAAACCAACCTGAAAACACAAAAATGTTGTATTTTACCGTGAATATTAACCATATTTTCCAAAAGTTTTGATTTATACCGCAAAAATTGTAGCTACTAGTGAGTTTGTTTTCTGGTGCAAAATTTTCCAATGATGTAATCTAAATTTTCAAAGAATTTAAAATTTTAACAATTTGGCTATTTTCGGTTCAAAACTTACATATTATCTGCTTTAGTATTTAAAAATTTCCAAGTGTTTAGTTTTCGGAGTGAAAAATTGTGACTTTGAAAGATATGGATCATAACCTAAATTTTGGACTTTTTTTCTAAATTTGAAGAGGGACAGTTTTGGGCTTAAGAGCCTGTTGAACCTTTCATTTAGTATTATGTGTACATTACTGAATAAATAAATAAATAAATCAATGAATCAAAAGATACCATAAACTTTCAAAACTCGAGACTCAACTTTGGAAGGCGTCACCCGGGATCTTCAAGGAGAACATTGGGATCTTCAGCTCCCTTAATAATAATAGCTCCATGGTCAGTTATCTCCTAACGAAGCGTTTAGTTGTTGGTGAAATCGGGCCTAAATAGTCAACTGAAGGAATAATAAGGCTAGGCGTACACCGGTTAGTCAAGACAAGACAAGACGAGATTAGACATGTTTAGTCACAGTACTTCACATAGTTGCTTATGAAGCAACACACACCGATTAGTCATTGCATCGGTGTGTGCTGCTTCATAACCAACTATGTGAAGTAATGTGACTAAACGTGACTAATCACGTCTTGTCTTGACTAACCGGTGTACGCCTAGCCTAACTGGTGTACGCCTAGCCTTAATAGTCAACTGAAGAAATAATAAGGCTAGGCGTACACCGGTTAGTCAAGACAAGAGAAGACGAGATTCGTCACGTTTAGTCACAGTACTTCACATAGTTGCTTATGAAGCAACACACACCGATTAGTCATTGCATCGGTGTGTGCTGCTTCATGAGCAACTATGTGAATTACTATGACTAAACGTGACTAATCTCGTCTTGTCTTGTCTTGACTAACCGGTGTACGCTTAGCCTTAATAGTCAACTGAAGGAATAATAAGGCTAGGCGTACACCGGTTAGTCAAGACAAGACAAGAAGAGATTAGTCACGTTTAGTCACAGTAATTCACATAGCTGCTAATGAAGCAACACACACCGATTAGTCATTGCATCGGTGTGTGCTGCTTCATGAGCAGCTATGTGAATTACTGTGACTAAACGTGACTAATCTCGTCTTGTCTTGACTAACCGGTGTACGCCTAGCCTAACTGGTGTACGCCTAGCCTTATAGTCAACTGAAGGAATAATAAGGTAGGCGTACACCGGTTAGTCAAGACAAGACAAGACGAGATTAGTGATTAGACACGTTTAGACACAGTACTTCACTTAGTTGCTTATGAAGCAACACACACCGATTAGTCATTGCATCGGTGTGTGCTGCTTCATAAGCAACTATGTGAAGTACTGTGACTGAACGTGACTAATCTCGTCTTGTCTTGACTGACCGGTGTACGCCTAGCCTAACTGGTGTACGCCTAGCCTTAATAGTCAACTGAAGGAATAATAAGGCTAGGCGTACACCGGTTAGTCAAGACAAGACAAGACAAGATGAGTCACGTTTAGTCACAGTAATTTACATCTGCTGCTTATGAAGCAGCACACACCGATGTAATGACTGATCGGTGTGTGTTGCTTCATAAGCAACTATGTGAAGTACTGTGACTAATCTCGTCTTGTCTTGTCTTGACTAACCGGTGTACGCCTAGTCTTAGTTCACTCACTTTCTGGTGTCCCATAGCTTGATGTGTTTGTCATAGGCGCCTGAAATGAAAAGGTGATCTTCACTGGATGACCACCTGACCGTCTGGACCCACTCCGTATGAGACAAGAAAGACGACTTGATTAGGGTGCCATCTGTGAAAAAAGAAGAAGAAATCATATATAAAATACAGCTCAAAGATTCTATTTGTGGTATAAAGAAAGATTACATATACCAGAATCATTTTAACTTGTCGGAAAACATATGATTCGACGAGCAATAACACAATATAGCAGGATCCAATTAACTTGTCATAAATCAGCTGATCCAGTAATAATTAAACAGTGATTTCGACACAATAATCAAAAGGCTTGAAAGTCTTAAAGACCTTTAAAGACTTTAAAAGACCTTTTTAAAGAGGACCTTTTAAAGAATAACTTTTTAAAAGACCTTTTCAATAATTTGCGAGATTCAGCATTTGTAGGTTAAGTATTGTGATCATATGCTTGTCGATCATAATTATGTTTTATGACAAGTTAAATGGAGCCTGCTATACTTAACCTACAAATGCTGAATCTCGCAGATTATTGAAAAGGTCTTTTAAATTTTCTGTCAAGTTAAATTAATCCTGCTATACTTTTGAAACCATCTATGTTAAGGCGCTTATTTACAGGGAAAGTAGAATAGAATAGAATATCCACTTTATTCATGTAGATTACAAAGTAAGTCGCTTAAATTCTGGGTCATGATAGTTATTACAATGAACGTCATTTAAAAATAGTATTTACAGTATCGGATTCACTGACCAAAACTGAAAGTAGAGAGAGAATGTAACTTCCAGCAAGTACATGCCTCTTCAACTTACCCCTTACTTTCCCTGTCTATAGGGGTACTTTCCACTTCAGAGAAAGTAATCACTTTCTGGAAGAAAAATCAGAATTGTTTATTTTGACTTGCCACTCCAAGGAAAGTAGAGGGTCACGTGGGTGGTCATGTGATCACTTTCTCCCACTTTCAGCCAGTAAAGCAGAAGAAACGCATCTTTTTTGTAATCAGAAAATAATTTGTGGAGATAATAACATGTGTTGAGAAAAACATTAAAAAGTAAAGAAGAGAAGGCAAGTTACTTCCAGCAAGTACTTTCCCTGTATAGTAGAAAGTGACGTATTGGCAAGTACTTCCAGAAAATAACTTGCTCTCTCTACATTCCCCAATCAATAAGCGCCTTAACCGGTGATATCCTTTATATCAATTTCAATCAGAAGTGACGTGTTTTAACTGTAAATTTTTACTTCCAATTGGCGATGAATTGTAAAATAGAATAGATTGGCGATGAATTGTAAATAGCACGGTTAATAAATATCTTGCTGTTAAATCTGTGAATCCACAGTTGGTCGGTTGGGAGCTCTTTATGGTTTTGTTCATCCAAATGCCGAGATCCTAATAATACTGATTTAACACCATTTTGTAACCAAGAGACGAACCAGTAACAAAAAGAAAACGATTTAAAACAATTTTATCCAAGTTTATACAACTTAGGCCCGTATTAGACTATCGAAGTTTTGATAGTCTCTCTTCGAAAGAAGAGAAGAAAGGGGAGAAGAAGAAGAAGAGGAAGAAGGAGAAGAAGAAGAAGAAGAAGAAGGAGGAGAAAAGAAGAAGAAGAAGAAAAGAAGTAGGAGAAGAAAATGAAGAAGAAGAAAAAGAAGAAGAAGGAGGAGGAGGGAAAAAGATGAAGAAGAATGAGAAGATGAAAAAATGAAGAAAAGAAGAAGATGAAGAAGGCGGAGAAGAAGAAGATGAAGAAGAGGGCGGAAAAGAAGAAGAAGAAAAATAAGAAGAAGAAGATAAAGATGGAGAAAAAAAAGAAGAAGAAGGAGTATATTTATACAGATAATTATACCAACCTGTAGATTTGGGATCGTACAGCCGAATAGTCCTGTCAGCTGATGCGGTGATCAAATACCCCGTTCTATTCGCACAGTGACAGTCGAAGAACGACTTGTTGCCTGCTATCTCGGTTGCAATGCTGCCATACTCCACGTCCCATATCTTCAGCGTGTGGTCCCACGAAGATGTGATGAGCTGTGTGGGCGATTTCCATTGCACGCTTGAAATTGCCTCCTTGTGTCCTTTCAGGGTTAGGAGGGGGGTCTGAAACACATGAAAAATATTTGATGAGTTGTTTTAATGAATTACAAATATACATATTTATATTATACAGGTTGATTTGATTCTAAAAGACACCGACAAACTTCGTTAGCGTGTTCCTGACATTGAAATTAAGAAAAAAGTTCCAGTAAACATTGGTCCTAAAATGCTTCGTATCCCCTCTAGACGCCATTTTGTTTTTATCACTTTTTTTTCTAAATAATATTTGAACATATGACATTAAATTCTTGCACCAACATTTATGACAACTAGACAAAGCTACAAAAAAATTATCACAATTTTTCAAATTCATAAAACAAAATGATGCACTGCAACTATGCAACTAAACTCCAGCGGTCACCTATCAATAAAGCTGCCATATCTCTATTACTATTAGTCCTATTACTATTATATCTTAAAAAATCAGATGTCAATCGATTTGTAATTAAATTATCTAAAAAAAGTTATTCTTGTGAATTTTCTGTAAAATCCTCGGTTCACGAGTTATTTGAGAAACAAAATTTCAAATGGCCGCCAGTTTCTAAGTGATACATTTTTGTAAGTGATTTTTTTAAGTATGTTTTTTAAGTGATTAAAACAAAATGGTCTAGAGGGGAAACGAAGCATTTTAGGACCCATTTTTACTGAAACCTTTTTCTTAATTTCAATGTCAGGAACACGCTCACGAAGTTTGTCGGTTTCTTTTAGAATCAAGCTGTATATTGAAGAATTTAGGTTCAGTAGATTTTTTATTTTTATTTATTTATTTCGCGTATGGCTTTTAGTAGATTTTTTATGAATATGTATGATGCAAATCATGTATGATGTATCATGTTCTTAGAAATTCCAGTTCAACATTACACTTACCCGAGTTTGAGATTTAGTGCTGGTCTTTTTCGATTTCTTGCTGGATGTTTCTTCCAGACTATTGTCATCTGTCCTATGGAGAGCTGAAAAGAAACAATTCCAATTTTGAAAATTGATGCAATGATATTATAATGATAATAATAGAAAAAATGGAAAAACTTGTTTCGATCAAAATTGTAAAGGCTGCCTAACGAAGGAGAACAAGAAGGTGATGAATGAAACGCAAAAGAAGGTAAAAAAGAATGATAATGATAAGAAAGCTAAGAAGAAAGTGAATGAGAATAAACTAAAGCTAACATGAAAAAGGTGAATAAGAAGGCTAATAAGATGAAGAAAGTAGATGAAGGAGTAGAATAACAAAAGGAAGAATGACGAGAAGAAGAAAACAGAGAGGAAGCAGAAGAGAATGAAATGAGAAGTTGTGGTAGAAGAAGAATTAAGGCAGGAGTAGGAGGAGGATAAGAAGGGAAGGAGAAGGAGGAGGAGGAGAAGAAGAAGAAGAGAAGGAAAAGGAGAGAGAAGTAGAAGTAGAAGAAGGAGGAAGAGAAGAAGAAAAGAATAAGCTGAAGGAGAAAAAGGAGAAGAAAGAAGGCAGGAGGAGGAGGAGGAGTAGGAAGAGAAGAAGAAGTCAGGAGAAGAAGAAGACAGGAAAAGTAGAAGGAGGAGGGAACGAAGCCGAAGGAAAAAGAATAAGAAGCTAAAAAAGAGAAACGAGAAGAAGGAAGGAGAAGAAAAATAAGAAGAAAAGAAAAAGAAGAAGATAGATGAATAAATTTACTTTGTACAAATGTTGTGAGCAAAGTTCAGGCATAAAAGTCCCCTCCTCCACTTGACCTACAAATGAAGAAGAAGGACTAGAAGAAAGAGAAAAAGACGGATGAGAAGAAAAACGAGAAGAAGAAGAATGAGAAGAATGAGAAGAAGAAGAAGAAGAAAAGAAATAAAAAGAAGAAGAAGAAGAAGAAAAAGAAATAAAAGAAGAAGAAGAAGAAGAAAAGAAGAAGAAGAAGAAGAAGAAGAAGAAGAAGAAGGAAGAAGAAGAAGAAGAAGAAACAGAAGAGGAAGAATAAGTTGGAGGAGAAGAAAAACGAGAAGAAGGAGGAGAGGAAAAGGAGAAGAAGAAGAATAAGGAGGAGAAGAAGGAGATGAAGGAAAAGAAGAAGACGAAGAAGTTGAAGGCGAAGAAGAAGGAGAAGAAGAAGAAGAAGAAGAAAGAGAAAGAAGAAGAAGAACTGGAAGAAGAAAAGAAGAAGTAGAAGAAGAAGAAGAAAAAAGAAGAAAAGAAAAGAAAAAGAAGAAAAGAAAAGAATAAGATGAATAAAAAGAAGAAGAAGAAGAATAAGAAAAAGAAAAGAAGAAGGAGAAGAAGAAGAGGAAAAGAAGAAGAGGAGGAAAAGAAAAAGGTGGAGGTTGAATAGTGGAAGAGAAGGAGGACGAGAAGAAGAAGAAGAAAAGAAGAAGAAGAAGAAGAAGAAGAAGAAGAAAAAGAAGAAAAAGAAGAATCAGGAGTAGTAGAAGAATAAAAAGCAGTACTACTCACAAGCCGACCACACTTTGAGCAACGAGTCCCATCCTCCAGTGGCAAATCGCTCGGCCCTCTCATCCACAGCCACACTCTCCAAACTCCTCTCGTGACCCCGACACGCGTGCACGCACTCAACCGAGTTATCAGCCATGTTCCATTCCCACAGCATGGCGGTCTGGTCATGCGAGGCACTGAAATCACAAGTGAAATATACAGGGTTGGTGAAAATTATGGAAACTGCTCAATATTTCTTATATAAGGGTAATTTGACGGAAGATGAAATTGGGGATCTTACTAAAATTGTAAATACTACTTTACTGTGACTTCATAAATCTGGTCCGCCATCTTATATCCGCCATATTGAATCTAACTTGATTTTTTAAATGGTAAGGTGGTCATGTTATACATGATTTCGATACAGAATTTCAAGAGAAAATGAATGGCAAAAACCGCACATCGATATGTCAAACCGTTTTTAAGATATCTCAATTATTAATCAGACATATTTACTCTAAATCAGTTAATATCTCAAAAACGGTTTTGCTGTTTTCCTTGCGTTTTTGCAGACTTTTCTGAACTAAGAACGTTTAAACCTTATACAAGGAATGAGATAAGGTATAAGAAGAATTGAATTGAAGTATTTTAAAATCATCATCAAATTACGCCTGATATTGACGTTTTACCAATAGTTTACCCTTTCGTTTTTGAGTAGTTTTTTCATGCGTTAGAACGACTGAACTAAAAAAGTAAAAAAGTTCGAACTTGATGTGCAGCGAGCGGAGCGAGCCTGCTGTTCTTATTGTTGGATGATTCTGCCAGGGATCCAGGCTAGCCCGCTAAGGCGAACGAAGCGAGCCTGCTGGCTAGTTATCATAATAAAAGGATAAAAACGTTGGAGAATGAAAATATGAAACATTTATTTGGTGAGGAATAGCTTCCCCCAAGGTATATACAGGGTGTCCCAAAAAATAGTGACTCCAGTACTACCACGGTATTCTTCAAGTCATAACAAACAGAAAATGTCGTTGACAAAATGCTGATTTTTCCTTAATTTACCTGTAATCCGCCATTTTGTGTTTTTAATATTTTTCATCATATATCGTGAAAAAACAAGATTTTCTCATAAAATTTGGTAGTGGTATAATTGAAGGTATGGTTTACAAAATAAAATTATCAATAAATTACAATATCTGTTTTTTCCAAAATGGCGGCCGACTAAAATTTTCAATTTGATTTTACCGGAGGAATATTGCTTTTTACGAAAAAACTCAAGGATACAAACATTTAGAGATTTCTATTCTAAATAAAATGGAGCATTTTGGAGAATCGAATAATTAGTAACCGAAATGTGGCTATTTGAAGATTACCATTTCTGTGTTTCTTCATTTATTTCCATGTCTCACTGCTGAAGAAATCCTGCTAGTCAATAATACAGGGTGATTCAAAAAGAATACCACAACTTTGAAAATGTGTATTTAACGAATGAAACATAATAGAACCTTCTGTTATACATCATTACAAAGCGTATTTAAAGAAGTTTTTTCCACTCACAAAAACATTCAGAGATGTTAAATATGACCCCCTCCAGACACTCGACTAATATCAACCCGATAGGTACTCAAACTCGTTCCACACTCTCTGTAGCATATCAGGCGTAACGGTTTGGTAAGCTGCTGTTATTTCTTGTTTCAAATCATCAATATCCATCCACCATTTATGATTTGAAACAAGAAATAACAGCAGCTTACCTAACTGTTACGCCTGATATGCTACAGAGAGTGTGGAACGAGTTTGGGGGATGTTTTGGGTTGATATTGCTCGAGTGTATGGAGGGTGTCATATTGAACATTTCTGAATTTGTTTGTGAGTGAAAAAACCGTCTTTAAATACTCTTTGTAATGAAGTATATCAGACGGTTCTATTATGTTCCTTTCATTAAATACACGTTTTTAAAGTTGTGGTATTCTTTTTGAATCACTCTGTACAATGAATCCATACAATAAAAAGTTTGTTTTTCTTACCTGACAAAAGAAGCAATGCCACCATTCTGAGAGACCCACGCTACTGATTTTACAGCTCCGGTATGTCCAGGTATGGTAAGGATATGCTTTCCTTTCTTCGTCCATAGGTAAACATTGTTATCATAGCATCCAGAGAGGATCCTAGAAAATAAATCACAGAAAACATGAAACAGATTATGCCAGTGGTGTTGGTTTACACTCTGCCCGTTAGACTGGCGCCAAAATTTTCAACTATAGTCTGTGCAAACCTTAGAATGCAGTAAGCGTTTAAATGGCAATGCTATTTGTTATGGGGATATGGAAGCGCTGTTGCCATGTTTTGCTTATTTGTTTATTACTCCTCACTCACAGCTGTTCGCTCTCTTTTCCGCTCTTTCTTTTGTTTTGTTTACATTTCTTATTCCATCAAAACTACATAAATGAGAAAATATTAGAACACCCAGAGATAGAATTAATTGAGAAAGCATTTTTCAACATTCAGTTCTTTTAGGCTAGGGCCACACGAGCGCACAAAGTGCGTCCGTTGCAACGTACTTTTTGACGTCTGTTGTTCTGACGGCTACTGTGCAATCCGGCAACACTGCGCCCCATAAACGTAACACTGCAATCTAAGGTTTGCACAGACTAACTATTTTTTATAATACCAACTAGCGATGAGTATCAGTATCAGCATATGCCCCTTTAAATAACATGGCCGCGGCCTTCAATGTGACAACCTCGCAGTCCCGGCTGGTTTCATTATAAAATCATACTTATAAAAAACACTACAAACACATGACTTATAAAACACATGACCGATTTGCATTGCCGATGCAGCGACGTTGTCACATTGAAGGCCGCGGCCATGTAGTTTAGAGGGGGCTATGGTATCAAACATCGATATTTTCCCCAAATTCAAAAAAAAATTTGGTACGTAGCCGAGGGTGATAAGCGCCGGTCTGATAATCCAAAGGTTCCAAGATCGAATAAAGTTGCCGTAACGGATTTTGCCAAAAACGGCCACTCCCGTCTTTCAGAGGAGACGAAACGCAGTCGGTCCCGACCCGACTGCCTAAAAACAGTCGTCATCTCTCATTATCATCCCTCTCATTACCCACGCACAAGCCTAGACCTCAAGTGGGCATCACAGTCAGAAAAAATATTAGAGTAGTCAGCTGGCAAGACTTTGTAACAGCTTAAAATGTTCCAGTCGCCTTATGCTAGTCGTACATCAGTTAGTCAAGACAAGACGAGATTAGTCACTTTTAGTCACAGTACTTCACATAGTTGCTTATGAAGCAACACACACCGATTAGTCATTGCATCGGTGTGTACTGCTTCATAAGCAGCTATGTGAATTATTGTGACTAAAGGTGACTAATCTCGTCTTGTCTTGTCTTGACTAACCGGTGTACGCCTAGCCTTACTCCAGAACTATTGAGGAGTAGCTCATAGACCTGATCAGCGCACTCTAGGTGAGAGAGAGTGAACAGCCTGGGGGGATTTCAACCATTGTGAGATAGGAACAAAACACGATTTTGAGACAGAATTCAATTAAATCATTAAGGTATCATCAATACTTTATTGCTATCTATTATTTAGTGGTTTCAAGGTGTTTTAATGAATGTATTAACTGAATTAAAGTATTTTTATCAGAATTTTCGTCATCTTGTTGCTAGACTCTTCTTGCTAGGTTATGATGTTTGAAGTTTGAACTTCCCGCTTCGTGCAACAATCAATGTCGCGAGTAAAAAAGACATTATTATTTCAGAGACATCAACTATTTTACACAAATAATATTTAATTCAATCACAACATTATACTGGGTGGCGCAAAAAGAATGGATGGATTTGAGTAGGATAGTATCAGTGGACTAGAGCTGTCTGTGACCGCAGAGCGACACCATTTTGTAGGTTAAAGTATCCAGTTTTAGTATCAATGGCGCAATTGACCTTGAAAAATCGCGTATTTGCAGTAGAACAATCTTTCCAATAGAATGAATCTGCAATCGTCGTTACACGGAGCTTAAGCAGAAAGTTTCAAGTCAAGCTTATTGGCATGAGATTCTTCTTTACTTGAAATTCAAGTTTACTTTCGTAAATATCGTTACATTGAAGATTTAAATACTGCAATACATGAATGAATTGCTGCTGTATCAATAGTTAAGGACCAATTTGAGGCTTTTAATGAGCATTACCTCATTTTAAGGGCGCCATCTTTCCTATGTAATTTTTGAGATATACTCAAGTGTTTTGGAGTTTTTCTTACAAATTCTCAAATTGGGTTATTTACTTAGTATTTTGGTGTTAGGAAGATAAATGTGTGATTCAAATAAACTTTCTTATAACACTTTGAAAAACATCCGTTCTTTATGCGCCACTCTGTATTTACATATTATATTTTCCATATTTCATCTATTTACGTTCAATATTATATTTTATATCAGTACGTATCTTTTGGAAAGGAATGCTTCTGGGAAGAGGATCAAATTGAAATTATCTTTGTTTCTTTTCTCTTAAAGAGACAACTGAAGTGTTCTTGAACATTGTAGCTTTAATTTTATAAGTTACTGGAATATTTTGGTTGAATATTTATCAAATACGATGGGTTTGAAAACAGGCATTTTTACATTTGATTCAATGAATCACCTTTTTACTCATACAATTATTATGTTTTGTTTAAGCGATTTCTTGTTTATGTTATGTATGATGTTACTTTTTTTATTACAATGGATTTTGTAAAGTGTTCTTTTCTGAATAAATTCAAATTCAAATTGAAAATTCAATGTTAACCTATCTTCAATTCCCCCAGGTTGTTCCTCTGTCACTCACTTGAGCGCGCTGATGTTTGGCAGCTACTTCTCAATAGTTCACTGGTTACAAGGCCTAAAAGAACAAACTAGTAATATACTGAAACTAAAAAGTAGGCTATAAGAGAAAAAATAATAGACTGGAAAAAAATAAATTAACTCACCAATCCCCTTTGACCTGTACTGAAGAAACCCAATCATCATGCATTAAGCAGTCCTCAGGCTCGGGAGACGGAAATTTCTCGAAATATTCAATATCGATAATATTCTCAGTCGATAGTCCAACTTCCGATATATGTTTATCGAGAGCCTGTCTCAGTAGCACACTGGATATCGCAAAATCGAAAATAACCGATTTGTGGGCATCGTCGGATGATGATTCTGAAAAAATCGAGAATAAAATATCGATTATTCATAATTTCTCAATATCGATAACAATCAAGTTCGATATCTTCCTCCTTTTTCTTCTCCTATTTCCTGTTTGAAAAAAATATGTTTATAAATGTGATGATGGAATGTGTCTAAAAATGACAGAAAAACAATTCACAATATTCCATTCAATCCTCATAGGTTTCAATATTCATCGTTAATATTAAGAGTGAGACTAATCCTGCTTCAAAGTTTATTCGACCTACCTCTGGGACTGGAACTGGTGATGTTTCTGAAGTTTTTAAAGCATAAAGTTTCAAACGTGTGAATTTTCATAAACTTAGGTCGGGTTTCACCAACATTGGTCAAATATTTAACGATGTTCAAACGCATCAACAGGTGAAAAGGTTATTATCACACACTATGTGAAAATTTGACCGGCAATTTTTAAGTTGCCGCAGAAAATTGACCTGTGTACATTGGTGTATTGCTATATTAGCATTTTATCCGGCTGTTTATGTATGAGAATTCCAATCACTTGAAATTCATTATAAAAGATCAGCTGGAGTTTCTGCTTCTTTGCAACAATTTTTTACCGTGTGCGCCTTGGCCTTTTTTGAACATAGTCAAATTCTATTTGACCAAGGTTGGTGAAACCCGACATTATAAAATTAAGTGATTCGTTTGATTTCGCGGGGTCAGCTAGGTATCTATAAAATAATAAATCAAACATCAAAAGTGACTAAAAAGATAAATAGATATTATAATAGAAGAATTTACTCACCATTAAGTAACTCTTTCAGAAGAGCGTTTAACTCGTCACTCACTATAGAGCAAGGTACAGCAAACGGAGTGTCAGCTACAGAATATCTGAAAAAATATTTGAAATACTCAAGAAAACTAAGTTATGCGAAATAATCTAGAAAATGATATGATTCGCATGAATATACAAAAAAATTTAATAACAACAATATTTATAAGGATCCATGGGATTAGGAAGTCTTTTAACTTCATTCCGATCAAGAAATCAAAGTAAAATAATTTATAATATCATATAATTTAGATATATAACAGTCGTTAAATCACGTCAGAGACCCTGAACTGATCAGGAGTGACCTGCAAACTCTGACATCAGACCTGAGCCAGCCAGGTTACACGGAATTATTACTATTATTATTATTATATAATTTAGATAGAAATATAACATTTTCTTCCCACAACTACCAAAAAAATTATCAATGAGAAGTATAATTCTATTCAATTTGTGGGAAGTGATAAGCCCAGGTGTATAAATTCACCATTCATGTGGGCTAGAAATATAATAAGATGAGACAAGAGCGCTAAGAACTCTCCTGGAAGGGTAACCAGCTTGATGATCAATCCTACTAGGTCTAGGTTTAATAATCAAAACAAAACTAGGCTACCTTTAATTTTATCTGATGAGTTCTAGCTACATAAAGTTATTTGCATAATAGGCTACAGTGGCTTAATATATTATTATAAGTTTAGGTTTGATATATGCATGTAGCCTGGTTTTCATTAGTAGAGTTAGTGGTCGAGTAACTGGCATATAAACTCTACCGAGCTAACTCTACTCTACTTACTTGGTCGAGTAACTGTTTTCACTACAATTAAGAATAGTAGGTAAAGTGTGTTGTCTAGTGAACAGATCTAATCTTAAAATGACTCTACTCTACTAGCAGACTCTACTCTACTAGCTCGAGACTGTTTTCATTAGAATAGTGATGGTAGAGTAGAGTGAGAAGCGGTGGTGGGGGAAGGCAAGTGGTAAAGTACTATCCCACTCTACTCTACCACAAAGTAGAAAGGAACTCCTTTCTACTCTGTGACTCTACTAAAAACAAGTAGCCTACTCTACCACGACTCTACTCTACTATGAACGTTTTCATTGGGAGAATTCACAAGATAGTTAGTACTTGCCCAGGGAACTCTATCACTAACTCTACTAATGAAAACCAGGCTTTAAAGTTATAACAAGTTATAATGCAGATAAGGTTCAATCACAAGATATTTTAACCCTTCTTTATAAAATTCAACAGATATTGATTCGATTTTAATCATACCGAGCCAAAAATCAGTGAGAATGTAATAAAATGAACTAATTCAATTAGTGTGTCTCAAACACCATGATGATAGAATTGAGGTCTATTTAATTTATAGCTTACAATACAAATAGATTTCCAGAATTCGTCATCAATTTTTAATAAATTCAAGATAGATTGACTGGATACAATCAGTTGAAGTTATTAAAATCTGAAAAATTACTTTGAAAACATTCAAACCATTGAACAACGTATCATGCACTTAAACAACAAGCCAGTACTTACTTATCCTGTTTAGTAATGAATCTAATCTGAATTTGCGTGCCAGATGAGTAAGAAGACGTAGAAGCCATTTTCACAATAATATTCACATTAAAATATCACAAATTGTTTATTTACAAAAAAATCACACTTTTTACAACACTATTGATGTTAGACAACGTGCTTAGCTTTATGAAATAAATTTTAGGTTAGGTACAAAATCAGACGGAAGTCGGATTTGAATCTCGACCTTTTAACAGTCGATGACCACAGACTATCGATACTCAATCTTGTTCGATAGCTGATAGGCAATATTGTAGAGAGCGGTATTTTTAAAATCACATATGCCCGGTTTTTGAGTCGCTCAATAGACAGTTTATGGATCCAATAGCACTATAGGATCCATTTAACTTGACATAAAACTTATGATCGACGAGCATATGATCACAATACTTGATCTAGAAATGCTGAATCTCGCAGATTATTGAAAAGGTCTTTTAAAAAGTTATTCTTTGAAAGGTCTTCTTTAAAAAGGTCTTTTAAAGACTTTAAAGGTCTTTAAAGCCCGGTCTAGACGCAACGATAAGTTTGTCAAACTTTTTGTTCAAACTTTTCAGGATTATTTTAAATTGTCATAAAACAGCTGATTTAACGTTAGCAAATAAGCGTACATCAATCAGCTGTTTTCTGACAAGTTAAATGGATCCTGCTAAATAGCAGGATTATTTTAAATTGTTAGAAAACAGCTGATTGTTGTAAGCTTGTTTACTCACGTTAAATCAGCTGTTTTATGACAATTTGAAATAATCCTGAAAAGTTTGACAAACTTATCGTTGCGTCTAGACCGGGCTTAAGGCTTTCAAGCCTTTTGATTATTGTGTCGAAATCACTGTTTAATTATTACTGGAACAGCTGATTTATGACAAGTTGATTGGATCCTGCTATATTTAATCAATAACCATGTGCTTTCAAATGCAAAAAAATCTATTGATTCAATAAGTTCACTGAACGACTGAAAAACCGGGCAATAAAGTGGCAACTGGCCCAGCACTAAGTAGTACTAAGTAGCCTCATAAATTGATCAAAATCTTGATTTTGATTTATACAAATAATATAAAATTTTAATCAGTATCAAATTCTAATTCTATTGGATCACAAGCACTTCAATATAATTATATGAGTACTGATAATGATAGATATTCTCAAATATTTGATTGTAAAACGTAAGAAAAATGAATGAATAAAATGATATTGGAATAAGCCTCCAAAATCCAAAACGAATTATTTGATTCAGTCCTAGACGAGTCAATCTGGCTTTCGTAGGGGTCTCAGTTGCATAGATAATGTATTTTCACTGTATGCCATGTATACTATCATCTCGAACTGAAGCACCTAGATATCTAGAACAGAAATTTTCGTTGATTTTGAAGCCGCGTTTGACTCCATTCCCCATTGTAGATTGTGGTCAAAATTATGTAAAATTGGAGTAAACGGTAAAATTCTCTGCGTGCTTAAAGATATTCCAGGGCTACAGTCGCGGTTGATATCGGACTTTCCGGTGAATATTCAGAGCCAGTTAAGGTCTCAAGAGGCGTATATTGCAGGGGGACCCAGCCAGTCCGCTCCTTTTTTCCCTCTACATCACTGAAATGGAGGATTATTTTAGAAATAATGGCCTTTTAGGACTCAGAATGGGTAGTGATGATGATAATAAATAAATAGATGGATAAATAAATAAATATTTTATTCAGTTCTCCCCAAATTCATAAATCAGAATTGAAATCATCTTTCACTTATAAATCATATAATATTTTATTGAGATTGTCCACGTAAACTCAACTTTTTGCCATGCTCTCATTTTCATTATTGTAATACAGAGTGATTCAAAAAGAATACCACAACTTTAAAACTTTGTATTTAATGAAAGAAATATAATAGAACCTTCTGTTATACATCATTTCAAAGAGTAATTAAAGAAGTTTTTTTTCACTCACAAAGAAGTTCAGAGATGTTCAATATGACCCCTCCAGACACTCGAGCAATATCAACCCAAAACCTCCCTCAAACTCTTTCCACTCTCACTGTAGCATATCAGGCGTAACAGTTTGATAATCTGCTGTTATTTCTTGTTTCAAATCATCAATATCCATCCACCATTGATGATTTGAAACAAGAAATAACAGCAGTCATCCAAACTGTTACGCCTGACATGCTACAGATAGTGTGGAACAAGTTTGAGGGAGGTTTTGGATTGATATTGCTCGAGTGTCTGGAGGGGTCATATGGAACATCTCTGAACTTGTTTGTGAGTGAAAAAAACTTATTTGAATACTCTTTGTAGAGAAGTATAACAGAAGGTTCTATGATGTTCATTTTATAACATACACATTTTTAAAGTTGTGGTATTCTTTTTGAATCATTCTGTATTTTTAAGTTTTGAAATAATATAACGCTAATTACTCGTACTTTATAAATGAGAATCAGAATGATTTCTCATTCATGAATCATTATAATTTAATGAGACTTATAATGCTCACTGCTGTGAGCATTATCTTTCAAAGTTTTGAAACGATATAACAGTAATAATAATACATTGAACTTGAGAATTATAAGTATCCTTCTTTCATAAATCATATAATTTAATGAGACTTATTATGTTTACTGTTGTAAGCATTGTCTTTCAAAGTTTTGACATGATAAAATTATAATTCCAATGAACTACCCAATAAATCAACACAATCTGAATTAAATTTCCTGTTCAGACATTTTCATTGAAAGATTTCGCTAAGTTCGTATTTTTAATTCAATACATGACGCAGTTGTGTTAATAAATTGGAGAAAATTGATTTGATAATTTTTCTCTATCAAAGAGAATTGCTGAATTTTTAAAAATGCTCCATTTTTTCATGTACTGTTATTGTTTGAACTTCAAACTGCTATTTATGTATATTAATCAATCAAAAATTCAATTTACTGTGAAAATCGATTTAAATTAATTAATTTCTGCTCAAGTTAATTTATTGTTTGTTAATATTTTGCTTGGAAGCAGATATTTTTGACTTTATATTTTTCACGTGGTTCTATTGACTACAGACTAATCACAGTGTGGCCATTGGTGTGATGTGAAAGGGTCCATAACAATGTGTTGGATCATTTTTTCCCGCCACCGCCATACTTTTGCCAAATTTTTGAATTTTAATATGGGATTACAGGCAAACATGAACCTATTGAATTCTTTTCTGGATTAGCCCTTTGAAATGTTGTTTGATATTATGTTAAAACTGAATATCAATAATATTGTTTCGATGTTATCAGGGTATAGGCAAAAATAGTGAATTGAATTGAAAAATGGATTTCAGGAAATTAATAAAGTAATGAATTGGACCAAGCCAGAAAACAATTGAAAAATATTGGGAAGAAGAGTGAGAGAAGTGGATATGGCATAAATATGCTTCTAGCTGTTGTTCTTGATGGGTAAACACAGCTTTATAATCTTAGATGATAGAAAAATAATTAGATAAATAAATACTTTTATTATTCACTTCAAGCAATACAAACTTATACATAAGTAGCATCAAAGACGATAAGAAACTATTATTCTAAAGACGATAGAAACTAAGTACCTGTATTCTATATTATTAATTACCGTAATATTATTTATTAATAAGTATTCTAATCGTCTTTGGTAGCATAATATGCTTAAATATACTGTATAATAATAATTCCGTGTAATCTGGCTAGCTCAGGTCTGGTGTCAGAGTTTTCAGGTCACTCCTGATCAGCTCAGGGTCTCTGACGTGACTTACCGACTGCTTTTAGGCAGCCGTACATAGATATATTGATCAATATTGATATTTTGTCAAGTGTGCTGGCTGTAAGTTGAATTCCCGCTGATGGTCAAATTTCAAAAGAAGCGCCGGTATTAATTGCATTACTTTTGCATGAATCCCACACAAAACGTTCTTCAACTGCGAAATTCATGGACCAACTGTGATTTCTGTGAATACCCCCATTACTTCAAATCTTTAATATCCTACAATGTTTGGAAGTACACTATCCCTGAAGGGGTATTTAAGTTGAAAATCGAAATTTATTCAATAAAAGTTATTGATTCGAAAATTTTTGGATTGATAATAAAAGATAATCACTCCAAGTTAAAAACTATCAGCAAAATAAAAATTATAAGCAAAAAATTGAATAATAATAGAGTTTCATATGGGAAAAATAGATATGGTCGATGAATAATAATTGTAAAAAATTCAAGAGTTGATTTTATTTTGATAAAAAATCATAAACAATATTTTACTTTTTGGCTTAAATCTCATAAAAAAATTTTGCCCTCACAAAGATTTGAACTCGGTCCCACGCATTTGTAACCCTATACGCTAGTCATTACTCTACATAAATACATAACTACATAACTATGGGAATAATTCGCTATGTAAACATTCTAACTCAAGAGATTAGGAACTCAAAACACATGTTTCAAATAAATGGTATTGATAACCATGTGTTCTGTTATGAACCGGGTACCGGTATATGTGTGATTTCATTCATATTTCCAGTTCTTCTTCTTAGATCACTGTGGGAGAGATCCTTTGATGATCCTTTGTGATCCTCAGAGGCGAAAGATCTTGATATCCTTTCTTATTCCGCATCTAGTAAGTATGAAGAATGTTTGTCCAAAATTTCAAGTTTTTATAGGTCAAGTAGTTTGGGCTGTTAGTAGTGTGTTTCCCGCTTAGACCATGTATAGAATTTTTCTATACAATGGTCTAAGGATTCCCGTGATCAGATTTAGCCTTTTATAATAATATAGAAGATAACCATTAAAAAAATGTGTAAATTTCTGATTTAACAGGAAGAATGGATGTAATACTATGTATATAAACCTACTACTATACTATGTAAACTATATACAACATGAATGAAAACATCTAATACGATTTTATTGATAACGATCTAAAAAAGAAATCAAAAAGTCTGATGCAACAGCAAGGTAAGGTTGAAAATATTAGACCACGTTTTTGTTAATATCTGGTTCGACTCTACTATCTCTCACGTTTTCTTAATTCCTTATCTATTGAGGTCTGCTATTGGAGCTGGCAAATATTTTTTGCGTTAAATTCAATTTTTATCAAAGTTAGGCACAGTATGACGACCTCACTTGAAAGAAAGTGTAATTTTATCAATAGTTTGTTTTTGCTCAGAACAAAGGTTATTCAATGCTCAATTCAACTCAAAAGAGTGTTTAAATCGTTCAATAAAATATAGGTAATAAAGATTTATAGTTTGATTTGATTTTATTTGTTCCATTTATTGAGCTTTTTCTAAACAATTTTATCTACTTTTAACTGTAACTATAAGATAAATAAAGGGTGTTTCGAATAATGATAAATGAGTCAATAAATTTATTTGTTTATGATAATCATACGCAAAGAGTTGAGTTTGAGAATTGGAGGTATTTATACATTTATACAAAACAAAATGATAGAATAATGATGATACTTATTATTGAATACTTAATACCTATATACAATTCATAAAAAATATTTTATTGAGTTGTGTATATAATATAAATAATATTAAATATTTAGAAGCGAATATTTAACGTAAATAATATTTTATAGACTATTTATTATCTCTTGAATTCCATTAATTTTTACGGAAAATGATAAAATAAAGAATGAATAAAAACAAAATTTTGTCTATTCCACAGTATTTATTGATTAAAACACCATACTCGAGTTTCAATGCTTAAAATAAGGCATCATCTTCAGTGGTTGAGCCTAAACTGGTTTATAATGCCATGAGCATTGAAACTCGAGTATGGGTTTTAATCAATAAATACTGTGGAATAGACAAAATTTTGTTTATATTCTTTCACCGAATATGGAGAAGTTCCACAACATTTCTGAACAAAGTGTGTGTTTTATAAAATAAAGATACTTATTCTTGAAAACTTAATATAATTTACAATTCACAAACACATAATATATTATTTTCTATATTCATTGTATTCCATTTATTTTTTATCGTAATTAGAAAATAAGTAAATACAGAGTGTTCCGAAAAATGATACTAATACTTAACATTCTAATATACTGGGTGATTCAAAAAGAATACCACAACTTTAAAAATTTGTACGTTATGAAAGAAACATCATAGAACCTTCTGTTATACATCTTTACAAAGAGTATTTAAAGAAGCTTTTTTCACTCACAAACAAGTTCAGAGATGTTCCATATGACCCCTCCAGACACTCCTATAAGATTTGCTTTGGACTGAAAAGCAATTCATATGTTATGATAAGTGGTTCACTTCTAACCTACATTTTCCCTTTGCCAGCATTGGTTTTCATCATTTTAAGATTTTAACACAATACCAAGAGTAGAGAGACAATTTTTAATGTTAGAAAACTTATTTTCGATGTTATTTCTCTTGAAATAAGTTTGAGAAATGAGTGAATGGGTTAATATTTGCCTGTAATCCCATATCAAATTCAAAAATTTGGCAAAAGTATGGCGGCGGTGGGAAAAAATGATCTCCACATACTGTTATGTAGGGCTTCACACAAATGGCCACACTGTTACTATAGTATACTATAGTAACATCCTTTTCAAAGAATGGACATTTACATGTCTAAACTTCGCCGTTTCATGTAGATAAATCTCACTTATATTAACATTCTCATATTGCATATAATACTTATACTGATAAAAATTATTAGTCATATTCATAAAATAAAAAATTATATTACTTATACTTACAACTTCTGTAATCTAGAATCTAAGCAGTTATAATTATTGTTATCTACATGAATAAAGTAATCTAATCTAATCTAATCTCCACCTTCTCCCCCTTCTCATTCTTCTCCTCCATCTTCTCCTTCTTCTTCTCCTACGCCACCTTTTCCTCCTCCTTCTTCTTCACCTACTCCTCCTTCTCCTTATTCTCCTTCTCCTCCTTCACCTCCCTCTCTTCTCTCTCCTCCTCCTCCTCCTTTTCCTCCTTCTCCTTCTCCTTCTTCTCTCTTACCTCCTTCTCCTCCTTCTCCCACTCCTCCCTCTCCTCCATCTTCCCTTTTCCTCCTTATCACTCTTCTCCTCCTCCTTCTCCTCCTCCCCCTTCACCTCTTTCATATTATATTGTAGCTTTCATTCAATCTTCTGCTATATTTAATTTCTCGATCTTATGAGCATCCTCTCCATAAAACTTTTTCCAAACACCGCGTATCTTTTGAGCTTCCTTTTCACAACTAATCTCTCAGATTCGCATCCCCTGGCCTTTTATCTCAATAAAGATAATGAATTGAAGAGCTCTGAGGAGATTTGCAATTTTCAGTCTGCTTCTTCTATTAGTTCAGTTCGGTCTAGCTTCAAGTCTAGTAGTGTTTTAGTTTTTTATAGTTGAAGAAGTAGACATATATTTAGTTCAACTACTTTAACATTCTGTAGGTTTATTTCGTTTCAACTTCATCACGTTCAACTAAATAGTTAACTTGAAAGTTCGTCACGTTTAACTAAATAGTTTACCAAGTTTTAACTTCTCAAAAAATTGGAGGCTTAAAAGTGGTTTGTTAAAAGACAAGACATTATTGAATTAAATACTTTAAAATTTTATAGTTGATTGAGTTCATTTCGTCTCAACTTGTAAGCTTGTTACGTTCAACTAAATAGTTTACCAAGTTTCAACTTCTCAAAAAAGTAGAGACTTTATAATGTTTGGTTACAGAAGTAAACATTTTCAGGTTAACTACTTCAGTTTTAATAGTTGACCTCGTTTTTTCCCCGTTTCAACTTCACCTACATAGTTAACGACGTTTTAACTGTTCAACTAACCACGTTTTTCAACTACGAACATGTTTTAATTTGAAACAAAAATTACATTAAACTGGAGCCAATACCGAAGGAACTAACATTTTCATGAAGTATTGTAAAAATATTTATAGACGAGAACATTTTAGTATTTCAAACGAGAATCTTTAGACAAAAAATTGTTACATGAAAGTATTCTTATCATGAAGTATTAGAGAAGCGATAAAATATTTTTATACGAGTGAATTTAGAGGAGTCTTTCAAAGTTTTGCAATTTTTGTTAATATTCAACGTAAAAAATAGAAATTTATTCAAGAGTGTTTACGCTTAGTTTGAAGTGACTCGGATTTTATTCTGTTTTTAATAAGTGATAAAAACTTGAGTGATAAAAACAGTTTTTTTAGTTCATTGACTCTACGTTGAATTAACTGGTTTCGCACGTGCTTCGCTGCAGAGATTCAGGTATGTAAAGTTAATTTTAATGTATTTTATCATATTTTTATAATATTCATCTGCAATAATTGATAATAATTATTAAATATAGATTATTCAGAGGATGCTCACTTTAAGGCTGTGCATCAACTTAAAAAAATTTAATAAGCGTTCCAATCCAAGGTCATCTTATTGGATGGAAATTGATGAACAGTTGAATGGTATGTGTGAAGATTTGAGAAAAAATCCTTTATTTGAGAACGTAAAATTCCTTTGAATATCGAAGACGTATTATAGGTCAATAGACTGAAGCAAATTTGGCCTAATTTGACATGAGATTAGCGGGACAATTGATAAAAGATGAAATGATTTTCAAGGCTATGTGTTATCTAGTAATAAGGCCATGCTTAGACAGAATATATCAAATTCCAATTTCGATTTACTGTACACTATTGAATGTAGACCTAACAATAGGAAAGAGATTTAGATTTTTGATTTATTACTTTACTCATGTAGACGATAACAAATATGACGGCTTAAATTCTAGATTATAATAACAAATATACAATTGATTATTCGTCAAATTTACATTAGCTTATAAATTATGCCATGAGTAGATGTAAAGCAAAAATATACTGATGATTTAATAATTGTGAGTTATCTAGATGAAAAGGCGAAGTTTGGACATATGAATGTCCATTCTTGGAAAAGGAGATACAAAGAAATCCTTTTCATCAACACTCGACCTTGTTGATCAGAGAGAGAGAGAGAGAGAGGGGTGATGTAGGAGAGAAAAAAGAAGAAGGAGAAGGAGAAGTGATAGGAGAAGAAGATGATGATGCAGAAGAAGAGGAAGAAGAAGAATAAGAAGAAGAACAAGAAGAACAAGAAGAAGGAGAAGAAGAACAATAAGAAGTAGAAATGGAAGGAGAAGAAGAAGAAAAGAAGAAGAAGAAGAAGAAGAACAAGGAGAAGAAAAGAAGAAGAAGAAGGAGAAAAGCTCGGAGAAGAAGGAGGAGGAGGAGAAGAAGAAGGTGGAGAAGAAGATGGCGGAGAAGAAGGAGGAGAAGTAGAAGTGAATGTAGAAGAAAAAGAGAAAGAGAAGTGTAGAATTGAAAGGAGAAGATAAGAAGGAGGAGGAGTAGAAGTGAATGGAGAAGAAGGAGCAGAAGTAGAAGAGAATGTAGAAGAACTAGAAAGAAGAAAGAAGTAAGTGTAGAATTGAGAGAAGAAGAAGAAGAAGAAGAAGAAGAAGAAAAGAAAAGGAAGAGGTAATAGAAAAGAAAAAAAGGAGAAGGAAAAAGAAGAAGAAGAAGTAGGAGATGTTGAAGAAGATGAAGAAGAATGATAAAAAAAAGAAGAAGAAGAAGAAGAAGAAGAAGAAGAAGAAGGAACAGCAACAAAAGAAGTAGAACAAGAATAAGTACAAAGCCAATTAGGAGAAGGAGAAGAAGATGGAAGAATAGGAAGGAGGAGGAGAGGTAGGAGCAGGAACAGAAAAAGAGGAGGAACAGAAAAAGAAAGAGGAATACAAGAGGAGAGAAAAAAGAACAAGAGCAAGTAGAAGAAGGAGAAGAAGAAGATGAAGAAGAACAACATTAACAACAAAAAAGAAGAAGAACAAGATCAATTAGGAGAAGGAGGAGAAGAAGAAAATAAAGAGGAGGACAGGAGGAGAAATGGAAGAACAAAAACAAAAACACGAGCAAGAAGAAGAACAGGAAGAAGGTGAAAAATAAGAAGCAGAAGAGCATAAATGGTTGATGACCGAGTTCTATTTGCGAAAGGGAAACGATGTTTTTAGAATGCAAATTGTTGTTGAAGTGGAGGGGGGAATGAAATCAAAACAAACTACGTACCAAAGTAGATACTTCAAAAATAGAAACTTCACTTCTTCTTACTACTTAACTTCCTGTTCTCATTCTCTTCCTTCTTCTCCTCATTCCTCACTCTTCTTCTTCTTCTTCTTCGTCTTCTCAAACTACGCAGTTTCATGAAGCCAAAAATAGAATAATTAATTGAAATAACAATAAAATAATGATGACTACTGAAAATAATGTATTTACTGAAAAATCTTTTCAGTAAATACTCGTACGCTGCACTTGTCAACTGGCCCGATACAAGTTTGCAGTTTGTCCTGACAGAGCTGATTATAACATCAACTGTTACCATGGAAACGTTAAGTAACTGTTTCGCCATACAAACATTATTGTTTTTTATTCATATTTCTTATAAAAATTTATGAAGAAAATGTACCGTTAAGATCATTCAACTGAGCAACGTCACCCAACGGTCATTGTACAACCCAACAACCTATTACTTGAAATACTTGAGTCATTTCACCTATTACTATTACTTGAAATACTTGCATATTATATTACTTGTATACTAACCTATTACTTGAAATACTTGAGTCATTTCACCCCTTTGCAGTACCTACAAAGGGAGTGTTCTTAGTAACTCTGGGTAGCCTGCAGCTTGTGAAATGACGTGATTGCAGAAGGAAACGACAACAGCCCAGTCCCAGTACAGTCCTACATGTGTTAATTAAACTAATATTTAGTTAAACTAAATACGTTCAAATTTGGCATGCATGTTCAGTTGGACCTTTAGGCTGTGCGTACACTGGTTAGTCAAGACAAGACAAGACGAGATCAGTCACATTTAATCACAGTGATTCACAAAGCTGTTTATTAAGCAGCACACACCGATGCAATGACTAATCGGTGTGTGTTGCTTCATAAGCAACTATGTGAATTACTGTGACTAAACGTGACTAAACTCGTCTTGTCTTGTCTCGACTAACCGGTGTACGCCTAGCCTTAGTGTGTGGACATTGCACACTTTTGATTGGTTATCTCGGTCGAATTCAGCCATTCTTTCGCCAATTCCTACAAGATGTACATTAAAAACAAAATTCAAATCATATCTTATGTTGAGTGATATATTTCCAGCCTACAATTTGCCTTTGTCAGTGGAATTAATTTTCATCATTTCAAGCTTTTAACACAATACCACGAGTAGAGAGCCTATGATTTGTGTTTGTCAAGAGTAGAGAGACAATTTTCAATGTTAGAAAAGTTGTTTTCGATGTTGTTTCTCTTGAAATAAGTTTGTAAAATGAGTGAATGGGTTAATGTTTGCCCTTAATCACCTATAAAATTCAAATATTAGGCAAAAGTATGACGCTGCACAGGGTAAAGACGTTATTCATAATATTTATTTATTATAATTTTGAATTATAAATTAAAATTGTTCTGCATTTGTTTTTGAAGATGAAATTGGTGATTTAGTAAGATATGACATAGCTTGAATTTGGACTGTTTGTATAAATTTGAAGAGGAACAGTTCTGGGAACTGTTGAACTCTCCTTTTTGAATGATTGATTGATTATAAATTTCGTAAATAATTAAAATTGCATTTACATCTTCAATTTTATGTGTTGATAATTTGCTAAACATGAAAGTTAATAACTAAAAAATCGTTTAATAAGAAATGAGGTGCTATCAGTAGGGAGATAAGGAATTCAAGGGCAAAGTTCAACTAACTCAGTAGCCATATAGTGTCTACTTTAGTGGTAATAAACCACAGATTGTGGATAGAGCAATAGCAAAGGAGAGGCGTTACAATTTGATGGTTGGCCATTGGAGGGTGCATTGATTTTTGAGTCTTCAGTTTTTTTTTAATGAGAAAAGAAAATTATATTTTCATTGATGAGATTGGTATAAAGCCATATACAGGAGCATGGGGAGGAGGAGAAGAAGGTAGAGGACCAGGAGGAGGTGGAAAAGGAGGAGGAGAAGGAGGGAGGAGAAGGAGGAGGAAAAGGAGGAGGAGAGGGAGAGAGGAGGAAGAAGAGTGGGAAGAAGGAGGAAGAGAAGGAAGAGAAGGAGGAGAAGGAAGAAGGAGGAAGGAGGAGGAGAAGAAAGTAGAGGAACAGGAGGAGGTGGAAAAGGAGGAGGAGGAGGGGATAAGGAGGAGGTGGAGGAGGAGGAGAGGATGGATAGAAGGAGGAGGAGTAGTTGGAGGAGGAGAAGGAGGAGGAGGAGGAGGATTTTAAATATTCTACGTAGTACATTTTTTGTGACCCAGGATGTCTCAGTTTCATTTAATTATTTGATTTCAATAATATAAGTATATTTTATTTTTGTAATGCAGGGTTACGCAGGTTATCCGGGATCAACTACTGTACTGTACTGTACATTGTACTGATCGTGGATCAAAATTGATCCTGCTTTGAGCAATCAAATATAACTAGTCACTCTCAGAGTCTTTAACTTCTTTCAATACTGCCCACTTCAAAATCATAAGATCAGAAATGAATTATTCTTTTCTATACAACATTGTTAATATGATGAGATCCATTGATTTCATTGCAATCCTATAGGTTCCCCAAGGAACCATGATAAAACCCATGACTACGACTCAGGACAATAATTGAGCATTAATTTATTTTTATTTGCAATGCAATTTGTTAATTTAGTGACAGAGAGGATAATTACCATTTAGTGCCTGTCTAGTGGAGTTTTGTTCTGTATTGTTCAGAGGCCTATTATCTAATTATCTAATAATAATTCTTATCTTTCTGACTTGGTAGACAGACTGACAATATTTTTCCACACCTTCTTCTTCTTCTTCTTCTTCTTCTTCTTCTTCTTCTTCTTCTTCTTCTTCTTCTTCTTCTTCTTCTTCTTCTTCTTCTTCTTCTTCTTCTTCTTTCTTTTTCTTCTCCTTGTTCTTCTGCTTCTTCTTCTTCTCCTCCTCTTCTTTCTTCTTCTCTCCTCTTCTTTCTTCTTCTTGTTTGTCTTGTTACTTCTTCTACTTCTCCTTCTTTTTCTTCCTCCTCCTCCTCTCCTACTTCTTCTTATTGTCGTTGTTCTTTTCCTCTCCTACTTTTTCTCTTTCTTGTTGTTGTTCTTCTTCTTCGTCGTTTTTTCTTCTTCTTCTTCTTCTTCTTCTTCTTCTTCTCCTTCTTCTTCGTCTGCTCCTCTTCATCTTCTCGTTGTTCTTCGTCTTCTTCTTCTTCTTCTTCTTCTTTTTCTTTCTTTCTCCTCCTCTTCTTCTTCTTCTCCTTCTTCTTTGCACCCTTCTTCTTCTTGTTGTTCTTCTGCTCCTCCGCAACTTCTTCTTCCTACTCTTCATCTTCTTCTTCTTATTCTTCTTCTTCTGCTACTCCTCCTCCTCCTTCTCTTGCTCCTCCTGCTCCTCCTCCTCTTCTTCTTCTTCTTTGCTCCCCCTCTTAATCTTGTTGTTGTTCTTCTTCTTCTCCCTCTTCTTCTTCTTCATCGGCCGACATTCAATAGTACATTACAATACCACCAGTCCAAGTACAGAAAATATATTAAAAAGTACTAGATTGAGATAATTTACTCTCTATAATAACAAACAATGAATTTATCCTGTATTTAACTATAAAATATTCAGATACAGTATTTACATACAAAAAAGTGTTTATTCGAGTAAATGACAACTTGCTAACTAGGCTAAGATGAAAAATGTTGTGTTGGAAACTTGGCACAAATAGTCATTTTATGTTTTGAATTTTTGGCGCCATGGCAAGTTGGCAAAATGACGTCTCCACACAAAGATGAAGAAGAAGAAGAAGAAGATGATGAAGAAGAAGAAGAAGAAGAAGAAGAAGAAGAAGAAGAAGAAGAAGAAGAAGAAGAAGAAGAAGGAGAAGAAGAAGAAGAAGAAGAATTTACTCTCGAGACACGAGGCAGACAAAAACAGGAAAAATGATTGGACTTAGAAAAATTATATTGACACTGGTAATGTTTTCAATTTGGAGGATCAATCACCTATTTACTCATGGGGAAACAGACACGTTTGTTAGATACACACACGCTTGCTAGTCTCCATTGATTACACTGTAGTTCTATGAACAGTAGACCTCGCGAAAAAGCCATGCTAGCTGAAATCTGTCAATGCGTTTAGCCGTAAATTAGCTGTTTTCTTGTCCACGTGTACAGAATTGGTCCTGTCAACTGTGTCGAAAGAGATGTTGTCAGGCGCCTCCCGAAATACGTTATGTACATCTAATCTAAGTTTTTTTCTTTTTTTTCTATTTTTTAATTTTTTACATCTTTATTTTTTTATATACCGTACTATATTTTTTCTATTTTTTAATTTTTTTAAATTTACATTTCATTCTTTTATTTTCTTATTATTTATTTATTTTATTATTTAGCTATTTATTTTTTAAACATACGCGACGTCACACAAGCCGCCGCTTTCACGGCGCCCCTCTGACTGCGGCGCCCAGGGCCCTGACTACAGCGAAAAAATCTTATTCTGACCCAGCTGATGATCATTTCATAATATGACAATGTTTATATTCAATTCAAAATAAATCCTATCAAGGGTGCCATATCTATTGTATCCATTCTCTTTTCCTTCTATTTCGTCCTTAAAATGAAAAATAAAAAAAAACCCTCACATATACATCGCCACGCAGTTTCGAAATGAACATTCCTGCCAAATCTTATTGAAATCTGTCAATGTGTTTCAAACACACAAATCAAAAAAACAGACGAAAGCCAATCGACTTCAAACTAGACTTCACTTCGTTCAGACTGCGCTTCGCTCAGTCTTCTCTTCGCTCGGTCAATTATGAGAGCCTTTGAACGACGAGTGAGATACCGAGGTTGAAATACGAGCGGCAACGCTGCCAGTTACTTTAAGTTATCTCAAAGTCGTTTAAAGGCTAAAATACAACCATTGCATACACCATTTTAACTACGACCAACAAAAAATAATAATATCTACATTTTATCAATCTAAATTCGAACGACCATGTTCTATTTCAATGTTTGCCGTGTAGGTTAGGAACTGTTCCATTCCAGTGTTTTAAAACAAAGATTGTTTCATAATATAGCATCTGTTTCATAAAGTCATCATTATGATACAAGTTCCAAATTCCATTCCGAAAAGCTACAGTTTCGATTTCAATTATGAAACTCTAATGATTGCGTTATAACACGGTCGTAGATGAAGAACAATAATTCACAATTTACCTTTTTTTAGATACCTGCTACACCACTTTATTCTTCTTCACTTCTTCTTCCTCCTCCCTCTCCTCCTCTTCCCAATCCTCCTTCTCCCTCTCATCCTTCCCTTCCTTCTACTCCTCTCCTTTCTCCTTCTCCTTTTCCTCCGGCTCATCCTCCTCTTATTCTCCCTCCTATACCTCATCCTCCGCCTTCTCCAAATTTTCTTCTCTTCCTCCTCCTCCTCCTTCTTTACCTCCTCCTCCTTCTCTTCCACCTCCTCACCCTCTCCTCCTACTTCTCCACCCCTTTCTCCTCCTCTTCCTCGTCCTCCTTATCCTTCCCTTCCTTCTCCCCCTGCTCATCCTCCTCCTACACCTCTTTCTCCTCCTCCTACAACTTCTTCTGCAACCCCTTCCCTTCCTCGTACTCCGCCTCATCCTCTTCCTCCTACTCCTCCTCCTACTTCTCCTCCAACACCTCCTCCAACTCCTCCTCCTCCTCCTCCTCCAGCTCATCCTCCTTCTCTTCTTCCTCCCCCTCCTCCTCTTATTCCTTCTCCTACTCCACCTCCTCCTCCCCCTACTCACTCACCTCCCACTCCTCTTCCTCCTTCTCTTTCTCCTACTCCCTCTCCTACTCCTCCTTATCCTCTATCTACTACTCCTCCTCCTACTTCTCCTCCAACACCTCCTCCAACACCTCCTTTAACTCCTCCTCCTCCTCCTCCTCCTCCTCCTCCAGCTCATCCTCCTTCTCTTCTTCCCCACCTCCTCCTCTTACTTCTCCTCCTCCTCTCACTCCTTCTCCTACTCCACCTCCTCCTTTTACTTCTCCTCCTCCTCTCACTCCTTCTCCTACTCCACCTCCTCCTCCCCCTACTTACTCACTTCCTACTCCTCTTCCTCCTTCTCCTTCTTTTTCTGCAAACCTAAATTACTCCCTATCTCAGCCTTTGTTCTATTTTTCATATTTCTCCTTTTCTCCTCTTTACAGACGAATTTTGTTATAGTAGCATTCATTTAAGGTCATTCATTCTGGTTAATGATCATTCACCTCTGCTGATTCAGTCAAGTGGATGTGAAACTGGCAACCAGCTGGTAGGCCTAAGCTCACATAGGGCTGTTGAGCCATTGACAAACAAACAAAGCCTTCATTTAAGTTGACGGATGGCATTAGATCGATAGAGAGATATCATCTTCTTGCCATCGCACTCTACGGTCATCAGCAACTTCAAGAAACAATATCTCTCTATCTATCTTACGCCATACGCCAAGTTAAAGAATACTACTATAACCACAGTGTACAAGAATAAAGTAGTCTAATTTGATTCTTATTCTCTTCTCTCTCCTCCTCATTTCAAAAACTTCGTTTCTTATGTCTTTTTCTTCTGCTTTATACTATTCTTCCTCTCAAATGAAAACACATCTTTATGTTGTTTACATTCGTCAGTTTGACCTCGTGTCTTCTTAGTTTTAATAGATTTGACAATTTATATGCGCAGCCAAAAACAACCTTGAGGCACTGTCACATGTGCATATATCTATATACATATAATATGTCGCATATTGGTTGAGAATATATACAATCATCATAATACAAGTTAGTAAATACTTTGTTGAATACATAGTTATAACACATGTACTGTTTTTATTGGTATGTATTATAATGTGGGTAGAAATTTAGCCGGTCTAAAAACTCTCTAATGTTTTGGAACACGCAAAGAGTATGTGCAAAAAACAAAGACGGGAAGCGGGAAGAAGGAGAAGAAGGAGAAGAAGGAGAAGAAGAAGAGGGGAGATGAAGAAGGAGAAGAAGAAGAAGAAGAAGGAGAAGAAGAAGAAGAAGAAGAAGAAGAAGAAGAAGAAGAAGAAGAAGAAGAAGAAGAAGAAGAAGAAGAAGAAGAGGAAGAGGAGAAAGAGGAGGAGGAGAGGAAGAAGAAGAAGAAGAAGAAGAAGAACAAGAGGAAGAAGAGGAGAAAGACAAAGTCTTAAAATTCTGAAACGTTCTTTGTTTCAAAACTTGGTCAGAAAATACGCAAAAACCAAAGGAATTCCAGAACAATAACAAGAACAAAACAAGTAATTCAAAAACAAGAACAAAATACAGTAGATGAAACACTAAATGTGTAGTAAAAAAGTCTTTTTTCTCTTCTTCTTCCTCTTTTTCTTCTTCTTTCTCTTGAGGTTTTACTAATCAGAACTCGTGATGTTAATTTCTTGCATTCCATAGTTTTTTATATATATATTTTTTGTACAAAATTTAACACTTTATAGTAACATTACAATCACCTCATATTATGAGACTGCCTTGTAGAGAAGAAAAGAACTTTTGAATTTGCTTTTTCACATACAATTGAATCTCTAATATTTTGTTTCTTTTTTATTCAAGTTTCTGATTTTTATTCTTGTTCTTGTTCCTTTTCTTGTTCTTGTTCTTGTTCCTGTCCTTGTCCTTTTCCTTGTTCTTTTTCTTCCTCTTTTACCTGTTCCTGTTCTTGTTCTTGCTCTTGTTCTTGTTCTTGTTCTTGTTCTTGTTCTTGTTCTTGTTCTTGTTCTTGTTCTTGTTCTTGTTCTTGTTCTTGTTCTTGTTCTTGTTCTTGTTCTTGTTCTTGTTCTTGTTCTTGTTCTTGTTCTTGTTCTTGTTCTTGTTCTTGTTCTTGTTCTTGTTCTTGTTCTTGTTCTTGTTCTTGTTCTTGTTCTTGTTCTTGTTCTTGTTCTTGTTCTTGTTCTTGTTCTTGTTCTTGTTCTTGTTCTTGTTCTTGTTCTTGTTCTTGTTCTTGTTCTTGTTCTTGTTCCTTCCTCTTCCTCTTCCTCTTCCTCTTCCTCTTCCTCTTCCTCTTCCTCTTTCCTCTTCCTCTTCCTCTTCCTCTTCCTCTTCCTCTTCTCTTCCTCTTCCTCTTCCTCTTCCTCTTCTTCTCCTCCTCCTTCTTCTTCCTCCTACTTCTTCATCTTCTTCCTCTCCTTCTCCTCCTTCTTCATTATCTTCTTCATCTTCTCCACCTTCTTCTTCCTCTTCTCCCCCTTCTTCTTTTTTAAATTATTCACGTTCTGCCAATACCAACTCTACTGACCTTCTCAATTATTTTGACCTTCTTATTCAATCAATCTTCAACATTTTTCCCTGTAGGAAAAAATAAAAAATTCTCGACGATATGACAAAATGCATTATTTGTCAACAATCATGTTATAAAAATTAATATAGTTTTGATAGGTTTATCTTAATTTTAACGTTGACATGAAACTGTCATAGCTGTTTACTTTCAAACTTGAGTCACGCAATGTATATGACATTGCAAATGAAAAAATTATGTTGATTATGCTTATTATTTAAAGGGAAAATTTATAAGGAATATCAAATCAAAGACAATTACTCAATTGATCGAGCGAAGAGAAGTCTGAGCGAAGCGAAGCCTGAACGAAGGTTCTTAGCTGAACCTGTATATGAGTTTTAAACGTTCTTTGTTCAGTCGTTGTTGAAAAATCTGCAAAAACCCATTCAAAACTACAATTAGTTCTCGAAAAAGAAGAGAAAACGCACAAAATCGCTAGAAAAACGGGAATATTGGTCGCATCTTTGGGATGTTTTCAAAATCCCTTCTAAGTGCGCGTCTAGGGCTAGGCGTACACCGGTTAGTCAAGACAAGACAAGACGAGATTAGTCACGTTTAGTCACAGTACTTCACATAGTTGCTTATGAAGCAACACACACCGATCAGTCATTGCATCAGTGTGTGCTGCTTCAGTCGTACCTATAATTAAGATGTTTTCAAAATCCGTTCTAAGTGCACGTCTACCGGGTAGTCAAGACAAGACAAGACGAGATTAGTCACGTTTAGTCACAGTACTTCACATAGTTTTTATGAAGCAACACACACCGATTAACCATTGCATCAGTGTGTGCTGCTTCATAAGCAACTATGTGAATTACTGTGACTAAACGTTACTAATCTTGTCTTGTCTTGTCTTGACTAACCGGTGTACGCCTAGCCTTAAGGTCCAACTGAACATGCGTGCCAAATTTGAACGTATTTGGTTCAGTAGATTTTTAGTTCTGTGAGTCTGTGAGTTCCATTTCGCTTTTATATAGATAGATGTAACTTGAAGGGGAGATTTTTGGAATACAATATTTATACATTTTATAATACGTTGAACAATAATATAATTCGCATTTAAGATGCGTGATGGACCTACCTAGAACCATCTCATTTTTATAATACAGTAGTATAGATGTAACTTAATGGAGAGATTTTCGGAGCACAATATTAATACATTTTATAATACAACGTACAATAATATGATAAGCATTTAGGACGTAACATAATGTCTTCATGATGACATAACTGGAGAAATTACCTAATTTACTTAAACTGGGACAGTAAACATTAGGAAAAACATAACAAAACCCAGATCATCAACAGAATCTGAGATTCGTCTCTCCGGTTAATTGATTAGTACGGATAATCGCGATTAACTTACTGTTTGTTTGTTTTGATTGATGTAACATCTAACGAAAACAGAACACTTGAGAAGAAGATTGTTGCGGAAGATGTTGGAGGAGGAGGAGAAGGAGGAGGAGGAGGAGGAGGAGGAGGAGGAGGAGGAGGAGGAGGAGGAGGAGGAGGAGAGGAGGAGGAGGAGGAGGAGGAGGAGGAGAAGGTAGAGGTAGAGGAGTAGGAGGAGGAGCAGGAGGAGGAGGAGGTGGAAGCAGAGGAGGAGGAGAGGAGGAGGAGGTGGAGAAGGAGAATGAGGAGAAGGTGAAGAATGAGAGGAAGAGGAGAGGGAAGAGGAAACGAGGACTGTGGTGGTGGAGAAGGAGGAGGAGAAAGAGGAGGAGGAGGAAAAGGAGGAGGAGGAGGAAAAGGAGGAGGAGGAGGAAAAGGAAATGAGGTGGAGGAGGAGGAGGAAGAGGAGAAGGAGGTGGAGGAGGAGAAGGAAGAGGAGGAGGGAGAGGTTAGGGATAAGAAGGAGAAGGAGGAGGAGGAAGAGGAGGAGGAGGAGGAGGAGAAGGAGGATTAGGAGGTAGAGGAGATGGAGGAGGAGGATGAGGAGGTGCAGGAGGAGGAGGAGGAGTAGGAAGAGTAGGAGTAGGAGGAGGACGAGGTGAGAGGAGGAGGAGGAAGAGGAGGAGAAACGCAGATAGAAACGTTTAACTAGATTTATTGAATTCAGCCTTATTCACATGAAATCTAAATCAAATCAAATCGAATCATTTATTTGTCATACACAAAAATACAGTTAAGATCAGATCGTTTTCATGTTCATTTTTACTCACTAAAGAGTTTTAAAATTTTAGATTCAATTTCACATTTAATAAGATTAGTCCCATTTTTACTCAACGAATCACATTTAATCGAATATTATGACACAGGTAATCACGCTATAGTCCGACTCACGTCAAGAAGTCAGCATTGTTTATATGAGGAGCATTGATGCCAAGTTTCATTGAGAGAGAAAGAGAAAACTACACCAAACGTGATTGTTGGGACTGTGTGCGACAACAATACACAGTGCGGCAACTATGCACAGTGCGAATAGGATAGAGACATCAGCAACTGCCTTGTGATGAACAAGGATAGCAAACTCCCATCTAAGCAATGCTGACTTCTTGACGTGAATCGCACTATAGACGCCTGAATTTGGTCTCATATCTGGAAGCTGGAAGAGAAAGAGAGTTTTATATATTATGAAAATTTCAAATGCAATATTCTCGAAAACAACCCGAGGTTCGATAAAACCTCGGGTGGTTTTCGAGAATATTGCATTTGAAATTTCGGAACTCATTCAAAGAATCACTGTTCTTAAACTTTGACCGCTAACAGAGATCTCTCAATGATCGATCTTTACATGAATAATAATTCAAATCGTTGTAGAATTTTGTGTTTTTTTTTTCAAATATGGCCTCAAACTTGAAATTATATAAGTGATTCTTGAGTTATTGAGTATTTAATGGCTGTAAGTAGGCACATTTTCAAAATATCAAAAATCGTTATATCTCGAAAACGAAGGTCGATAGGAGAAACGTTTACTGGACATTTTTTGTCGGAAATATCATGAAGAATCTATAGCAGGATCCAATTAACTTGTTATAAATCAGCCGATCCAGTAATAATTAAACAGTGATTTCGACACAATAATCAAAAGGCTTGAAAGTCTTAAAGACCTTTAAAGTCTTTAAAAGACCTTTTTAAAGAAGACCTTTCAAAGAATATCTTTTTAAAAGACCTTTTCAATAATCTGCGAGATTCAGCATTTGTAGGTTAAGTATTGTGATCATATGCTCGTCGATCATATGTTTTATGACAAGTTAAATGGATCCTGCTATAATTTAACGGTTTTCAAAACCTTGGTGGGACACCCTGTAAATTGTAATAAATATATGTTAGAAATGGTTCTGTTATAAAGAATGATTCTTCTTAAAAAATAAATGTTATTTTTTCTGTTTTAGATCCGACCAAATGACCAACCTCAGTTGAAAACTCTTCTACAAAATAGCCAGAAATATTCTGTGAAATGACTCCCTGACGTCAGATACCATCCACCAGCACCCCAGGGAAGCCGAGTCTGCCTTCGGTAAACATCGGGAAAGTTCGTGAAAGTTCGGCCAACTTCGGGAATCATCGGGAAAGTCAAGATGTCGCCGGCTTCATTGGACCACATGGAGCAGATGAGGTTAGTGAAGATTTTTGAAAAATGCTTTTTATTATTGAGGAGTAGCTGATATCTCATTCTCTTTTGGAAAGGAATAGTTTTGGAAAGAGGATCAAATTGAAATTATCTTTGTTTCTTTTCTCTTAAGAGACAACTGAAGTGTTCTTGAACATCCTAGCTTTGATTTTATAAGTTACTGGAATATTTTGACTGATGATTTATCAAATACGATGGGTTTGAAAACAGGCATTTTTACATTTGATTTAATGATAACCTATCTTCAATTCCCCCAGGTTGTTCCTCTGTCTCTCACTTGAGCGCGCTAATGTTTGGCAGCTACTTCTCAATTCCCGGCGATGACCAAATAAGTATACCACGCTTCGCCACGAAACTCACACCTCACTAATTAATTTCGAAAATTTCACATAGAACTCAAAACCTGTACACCTGTTCACATCTTTAAAGATATTACCCTTAAGGCATCTATATATTTTTAGAGTACTTAGAATTTTTTATATTAGGAGTGGTAATGTAATTGGGGAACCAAATATATACAGTCAATCTCTGAGAGCAACAAACCGGACTAGAATACCGAGACCTTATAAAGAATCTTTTCGTAGATCTTTTCCTTATTTAGCACCAAAACTTTTCAACTTGTTACCACCTTCTTGTCATGACTCCACTACACTTTTTAAATTTCTTAAAAATGTTAAAGAATGGCTTCAATCTTTTAATGGTGTAGAGAACATGCTTCATTGATAGATTTTGTAGAATTGAATTAAATAATCACTTTTGTTTTGTTGAAATCTAGGTAAAAAATTAATATTTTTATTGTATCTTTTTCTGCAATATCATTGATTGTAATTGAATAATATTTATTTTGTTTCTGTACCCGCCACCCCATTGTTTTGTTTTTCTTCCATCTAAGTACATAAAATCGTATGGCTGCTTCAACTCAGGCTACAAAAGCCTCAGAAGCAGCGTATTCCACATATTGTGAATAATTTTGTGTGAGGCAATCAACCACATTGTCAAAATTTATTATTATACTATCATATTACTATTATTTTATTTTACATTATTATTATTACTTGTGTGAACTAATAATACTACTTGTATGATGCTTCTTATTTATGACACTTTGTAACCTCTATGTAATATGTTTGTGTGATTTATTCGATGTATTATCCTATATTATGATGGTTTTTGAATTGTGTTTTATTGTCTATGTATTGCAAAGAAGTGGAAATAAATTATTTATTTATTTATTTATTTATTTGTACATGATTAGGCCTATTCGGTAGGTGAAAATTTTTATCCAAGTTAAATTAATGAGTTACTGATAGAAAATTGGGGATACATCATTGATGGAGTAGGGCGTCTGTATGTTTTTATCATCCTAAATCATTCTTTCAAAAATCTAAATATTGTATAAATATTACAAAGCCTCTGAAAAGTTTGAAGAAATCATATGATTTTAATCTCAACCTTATCACCTTATCAATGCTTAGAGCCGAATTTCAAATATGAAGTGAATGATTTTTGAGCTTCAATTATGAAAAAAACTCGAGGGAAATTTGATATTTGGGCTTCGAGTTGCAAAAGATTAATATTTTTAGAAACTATATGCAAAATTTCAAGCTTTAGATCGAAACTCAATCCACAAAATTATAGTTCGAATAAAACTAGTTGTCCCTTGGCCTGGTGCTCAAGAACCACTCACTAGAAACGTTTTTGTCAGAAAGTCCGATGTCCGAACAGCTGACCATTTTATTCAATGTTAGCATCATTGAATAAAATGGTCAGCTGTTCGAACATCGGACTTTCTGACAAAAACGTTTCTAGTGAGTGGTTCTTGAGCACCAGGCCAAGGGACAACTAGTTTTATTTGAACCATAGCTTGTTCTCTGCTAACACATACATACTAACACAACGACATCTCCTTTTATTTATTAGAAGATTAACAAATAGTAAAAAAATAAATTAATTGTTACTTCAAGGTTACCTTATTGCATGGAGTTTGAAGGAAAATTTTATTTTCTACTCACAGCATAAACTATGTAACACATAAGACTATAGAAAAATTGCAAAAAGTGAATAAAAGATTCCCGGTGGACAAAAAGGAGAAACTTAAACAATAAAAATACCCTCACATAGCAGAAGTCTTGACCAATAGATCACGGATGACCAGTTTGATTGCCAAGGAGGAAACATACTTCTTGACAATGAAATGAAATTTATGAGGTATTATCAGACTATATGCTGGTACTAGACACAGTAACATGAGGAATTGCTGGAATAGAATCCTGAATTTCTACTTTTTCATCTAGAAAATTCCAATACTGTACTGTGTATTTGTGACTTTGAGATTTCAAACGTTTGTGTAATTATTGTGAATTAGTTCTCTTGGTCTTGTTTCTTTTATAATATTTTTCTTTCTTTTACTTCTCATTCTTCTTCTTCTTCTGCTTCTTCTTCTTTCTTCTTCTTCTTTTTCTTAGTTTTTTCTTCTCCTTAGTTTTTTTGGCGCAAACCGCATCAAAATCGGTCCTCTCCATCTTCTTCACGAACTTCCCAAAGTTTGACACAAAATTCTTTTCATTTATAAGTTTGTCTGTAATATTTAATTGTTTATATGCTTTTATCTATAAACCTTTTTCCGACAGCCCGTATGAATGAGTAAACTTTTAATAAATTAAAAGTAGCCTAAAATGGCACATTCAAGAGGTTTCATTGAATTTTTAAATTCCAATGTAGTTTTTCTGAAATACTCTTTATCTTCTGGCAGACTGCAGGTACTAGTTAACATTGAAGAATCCATAGAATCCTTCTCTTCCTATTTTTTCTAAAATCTCCATACTTATTGCAACTTTAAGACAGCGATGTTGTATGAAATTAAACAAGTTCAAGACTTGTAGTAGCGATTATTTTCTTGCATTTTCCTGTAAGTTTACCAATAAACTTGAAAATAATGAACTTGAACAATATTGGAACTTGACTTGCAAGATATCTCTGTTGCGTAATAACGTTCAATTATTATTATTGTTGATGTACATCACGTTCTGTTATTGTATAACTTCTGATATATTCTTTTTAACATTGTTCAAATTACTATTCTTCATTTTGAAAAATCTTTATCTTCTTCTCCTTCTTCTTCTTTTTTTCTTCTTCTTCTTCTTCTTCTTCTTCTCCTTCGTCTTCTTCTTCTTCATCTTCTTCTTATTCTTCTTCTCCTTTTTCTCTCTCCTTTTCCTCCTCCTCCATCTTCTTCTCCATCTTTATCTTCTTCTTCTCCTTCTTCTTCTTCTTCTTCTTCTTCTTCTTTTTCTTCATCTTCTCCTTCTACTTTTTCTTCTTCTTCTTTCTTCTTCTCCCCTTCTTTTCCTTCTTCTTCCTTCTTTTCTTCTTCTTCTTCTTCTTCTTCTTCTTCTTCTTCTTCTTCCTCTTCTTCTTTTCTCCATTTCCTCCTACTCCATCTTCATCTCCTCCTTTCTCTTCTTTTCTTCTCCTCCTCATTCCTCTACTCCTTCTTCTTCCTCTTCTTCTTCTTTTTAATTTTCTTCTTATCCTTCTTGTTCTTCTTACTCTTAGTTTTCTTCCAGTTTCTCTATTTTCTTTCAATTTCTCCTCCACCTCCTCGTACTCTTTCTCCACCTCCTCTCCTTCCTTATCATCTTTCTCCTTCTTCTCCTTCTCCTCCTCCTCCTTCTCCTCTCCCTCTACCTCCTCCTTCTCCTTCTTCTCTACCTCCTCCTCCTCCTCTTTCTATAAAATTGGGAGAACGATAAAGAGCAGTGAATTAGATAAAAAAAATTAAGACGATGATGAAAAGAAAAAAAAGAAAGCTGCTTCATAATGAGAATTTAATGAAAATGAGTAGGAGGACTAGACTATAATAAGAGAGGAAAATACAAAACCGCCTTGTTTGTTGGAGGATTGGAGGAGGATGGGGAGAAGGAGGAGGAGGAAGAGGAGGAATAGGAGGAGAATGAGGAAGAGGAGGAGGGGGTAGAACAGAAGAATTTCTTTAAGTTAGAGGAGTTACCTTATAATATGCGTCAATCGAAAATTAACATTGGAATTCAAAAATGATTTGATTCCTTTAAATTCTTTATCATTTACATCAAATGATTATCACCTTACTATTATGCAGTCGTTTTTGAACTTCATGCGTCAATTCAATGAATTTGAAACATCGATATAACCAGGAAATAAAAATTTATCGAATAACTTGTACAGTATTACTGTATCAGACCATTAATATTTCTGTCAGTCGAAACGTATTTCAGTTGATTGACACCTTCTTGTCTTGAGTTTGAGACTTACAGAAAGAGATGACAAGGAAGAAGATGAAGAGAGAAAAGCTAGGGGAAGGAGAGGGAAATGGAAAAGAAGAAGGAGAAGAGAAACAAGAAGAAGAAGAAGGAGAAGGAGAAGAAGAAGAAGAAGAAGAAGAAGAAGAAGAAGAAGTAGGAGAAGTAGGAGAAGTGGGAGAAGTAGAAGAAGAAGACGAGGAGGAAGAAGAAGTAGGAGATGGAGAATAAGAAGAAGAAGATGAAGATGAAGAAGAAGGAAATGAAGAAGGAGAAGAAGTAGAAGAAGGAAAAGAACAAGAACAAGAAGAAGAATTGAGGAGATGTATAGGAAGTGAAGCAGGAAAGCAAGGGAGCAAGGGAAACTTTAATATAAGTGACCAATGGACAAAGCAACGTAAGAGAGAAGAAAAAGAGATAGATGATAGAGAAAAGGCATAAGAAGAAAAACAAGAAGGAGAACAAGGAGGAAGTGGAGAAAGAGGAGGAGGAGAAGCAGCAGCAGTATAAGAAGTAGAAGGAAAAGAAGAAAAAGAAATTAACTACTAAAATGGAATGGAGGAGAAGAAGAATAAAAAGAAGAAGGAGGAGAAGAAGGAGGAGAAGAAGGAGAAAGAGAAGAAGAAAAGGAAGAAGTATTGAAAGAAGAAGGAGGACGAAGAGGAGGAAGACGAGGAGGAAGAGGAGGAGGAGGAGGAGGAGGAGGAGGAGGAGGAGGAGGAGGAGTAGGAGAAGTAGAAGATGGAGAAGGAGAAGAAGAAGCAGCAGCAGCAGTGGAAGTACATGGAGGACATAAAGAAGAAGAAAAAGAAAACAACAACAAAAATGAAATGAAGGAGGAGTAGGAAGAGGAGAAGGTAGAGGAGGAAGATGAGGATGAGGAAGAGGAGGAGGAGAAGTAGGAGAAGGATGAGGAGGAGGAGAAGTAGGATAAGAAGAAGAAGCAGAAGCAGTAGAAGTACACGAAGGAGAAGAAGAAAAGTAGAGGAAGAAGAAGAGGAAGAAGAAGAAGAAGAGGAAGAAGAAGAAGAAGAAGAAGAAGAAGAAGAAGAAGAAGAAGAAGAAGAAGAAGAAGAAGAAGAAGAAGAAGAAGAAGAAGAAGAAGAAGAAGAAGAAGAAGAAGAAGAAGAAGAAGAAGAAGAAGAAGAAGAAGAATGAAGAAAGAAGAATAAGAAGAAGAAGAAAAGAAGAAGAAGAAGAAGAAGAAGAAGAAGAAGAAGAAGAAGAAGAAGAAGAAGAAGAAGAAGAAGAAGAAGAAGAAGAAGAAGAAGAAGAAGAAGAAGAAGAAGAAGAAGAAGAAAAGAAGAAGAAGAAAAAGGAGAAGTATAAGAAAAAGAAGGAGAATAAGAAGAAGTAGAAGTGAAAATTGAAGAAAATCCATGTCCAACAGTAATCACGTAACAACCATAAAAGACGACGCTCCGTTATCAGTGTTCTTTCTAGCAGTGTTTGGGCAGTTAGGCTTCACCAGGCTTGTCACTTAAATTTGGAAACGTTTCCTCGAACTAATCACTTCTGTATTGCTCGCCAATCAGCCATGTTCTACTGTTAGACCAGTTTTAGTCTAATGAAATTAATAGTGCAGTGAAAAAAGTCGCGGTTAGTAGTTGTGCTAAAAGTCACAGTTTTCGAGATTTTCAGTTTTCACTATTTTTTCGGGTTTCCCCATTCAGTACGTATTTTCCAAACGTTAAAAATTACAATTTTTTGAAATTTGGTGTTTTCAAGTAATTGATGTAGTTCTCAGGCAATTTTTTTCGTTCTACCATTCACTCCATTTTGATCTTCTGAAGTGTTTAAAGTTAACATTTTTTCAAATTTGAAATTTCAAGTCATTTTTTGTTATCTAATTCAGTGCATATTTCCCAAGTGTTTAAAGTTTCTTGATATTTCCTCAATTTGGAGTTTGAAAGGTTGGTTTTTAATGTAGTGTTTCTTACAAAATTGCGTGGATTGAGTACTATAGTCTGTTCAGGGAAAGGAGAGACGATGTAAATAAACCTGTGCATGCGAAAGTCTGGCTAGGAGCAGCTAGACCGATTCACAGCGCAACTACTGAAATAATATTATTATTATCTGCAGTACGTGATTCCAGTCTGACCATGAATGAACGTATTGTGAACTGGAATTGGACAAAAAATTTATCGAAAACAGCTGTGAGTCATCGCTTCTATACGCACACAAATGCAAACAGTTTGTTTTGGCCGTCTCTCGACTCCGTGAACAGAGTATAGTACTATTTAGTAAAATATTGGTGTCTAATCTTCATATGTGCGTCTAGTTAGTGTTCATTTTTTCGCAATTTATTTGCTTCATTTTTTATTCATTCAACGTTTAATAGTTGTTTCTGCAATGGTTGTATTTTGAGAGCCTTTAAACGACGAGTGAGATATCGAGGTTAAAATACGAGCGGCAACGCCGTGAGTTATTTTAAGGTATCTCACAAGTCGTTCAAAGATTAGAATACAACCATTGCATACACTATTTTATCTACGACCAACAAGAAACATTGATATCTACATTATCAATCTAAACCTAAAACATAATGACGCCTTTATTAAACGGATGCTATATTATGAAACGATCCTAGTGCAATCTGTTCCAGTTTTAAAACACTGGAACGGAACGAAACACAATCGCAGCTGAAAAAAGCACTGTAGTTGCTCATGCGTGTGTGCTTTTAGCAGTCTCCTAACCTATAAGGTGATAGATTGAAATAGAAAAATGGTCGTTTGAATCAAATTTATTTTAGATTGATAATTTATTAGATATTATTGTTTTTTGTTGGTCGTAGATAAAATGGTGTATGCAATGGTTGTATTTTAGCCTTTAAACGTCTCTTGAGATACCTTAAAATAACTCGTGGCGTTATCGCTCGTATTTTAACCTCGGTATCTCCTTGTCGTTAGGCTCTCAATCATTGCATTAACTACAATTGAGAAGGCGCTCCCAAACATTAGCGCGCTCAAGTGAGAGACAGAGGAACAACCTGGGGGAATTGAAGATAGGTTATCATTGAATCAAATGTAAAAATGCCTGTTTTCAAAATTTCATAAATATTCAGCCAAAATATTCCAGAAATTTATAAAATGAAAGCTAGGATGTTCAAGGACACTTCAGTTGTCTCTTTAAGAGAAAAGAAACAAAGATAATTTTAATTTGATCCTCTTTCCAAAAGAGATTGATTGATTTATTTATTATTTGTACTAGGTCTGAGGAGACCCATTGCACAAAAAAAAACAATACAAAATACATCTTGAAATTAATTACATGCATAATAAACAAAGTAAAAAATATAATGATAAAATAGCATCACATCAGCCAACAATTTCATTATGTAACTTATAAATTAACTTAACTCACAGAGAGTGAGATTTGTAGTGATATAAAATATAATATTGAAAGTAAATAGATGAAATATGGAAAATAGAAGATGTAAATATCATGTTGTATTGAATCAAATATTATTTGTGTGAAATAGTTTATGTCTCTGGAATAATAATATTTATCATATATACGATACCGATGGTTACACATAGCGGGAAGTTCAAACTTCAAAAATCCTAACCTAGCAAGAAGAGTCTAGCAACAAGATGACAAAAATTCTGATAAAAGTACTTTAATCCAATTAATACATTCATTAAAACACCTTGAAACCACTAAATAATAGATAGCAATAAAGTATTGATGATACCTTAATGATTTAATTGAATTCTATCTCAAAATCGTGTATTGGTCCTATCTCACAATGGTAATAGTGCGCCAGGCTGTTCACTCTCTCTAACCTAGAGCGCGCTGATCAGGTCTATCAGCTACTCCTCTATATTATACAGAGTGATTCAAAAAGAATACCACAACTTTAAAAACGTGTATTTAATGTAAGAAACACAATAGAACCGTCTGTTATACTTCATTACAAAGAGTATTTAAAGAAGTTTTTTCACTGACAAACAAATTCAGAGATGTTCCATATATGACCCCACCAGACACTCGAGCAATATCAATCCAAAACCTCCCTCAAACTTGTTCCACACTATCTGTAGCATGTCAGGCGTAAGAGTTTGGAAAACTGCTGTTATTCTTGTTTCAAATCATCAATATTGATGGATATTGATGATTTGAAACAAGAAATAACAGCAGATTATCAATCTGTTACGCCTGATATGCTACAGTGAGTGGAAAGAGTTTGAAGGAAGTTTTGGGTTGATATTGCTCGAGTGTCTGGAGGAGTCATATGGAACATCTCTGAACTTGTTTTTGAGTGAAAAAAACTTCTTCAATTACTCTTTGAAATGATGTATAACAGAAGGTTCTATGATGTTTCATTCATAACATACAAATTTTTAAAGTTGTGGAACTCGGAAATTAAACAATTTTTTAAGTACAGCCATCAGTCTTATGCACTGAATCATCATTGCACTATAAAAAATCAATCTCAATTTTCGAAATAATATTATGAATAATCGAGTTCGAATGCATATCATTTGAAAAATCGCACTTATAAAATTTTGCTTCATAGAAATAATAATATGGGTTGATATACTAGGATCATTTTAACTTGTCAGAAAACAGCTGATTTAACGTCAGTAAACGAGCGTACATCAATCAGCTGTTTTCTGACAATTTAAAGTATTCCTGCTACAACAATTTTTAGCTCAGCTGTTTTGATGAACTTTTGACGATTTTTCTCAAATAAATAAAAACAGATCACATGGCTAACTTCATGCCTCAAATTTAAAAATAACAATACAGTACAATATGGAATATTTTCAAAATTTCTAATTCCTTTTAATTTTCTATAGATAAATAAAAATCAGAAATAAAAAGGGGTTCCGATATTTTTCTCAATTCTAGTAATGGAACAGCTGGTTTTACCAAGAAAGTTAGTGTAGTTGTGTATTTCACGAGTGATCATGTGATTGAAATGCATGGTCTCAGCAGCTGAAATAATCTTGTCTCACTCACACACTCACTCTTCCTCATCATTTACAGCCGACGGAAATTTGTTTCTACTGTCAGCTGATTCTTAAAGGATCGGTTTTTCCTTTTTAAGGTCCTTCAGCGAGTTATCCCAGGAATGAGACCCGGCGCAAACTAATTTTTGTATCACAAACCTCCTATATTCCAAATTTCGTCAAAATCGTTGGAGCTGTTTTCGAGATCCGTTGGACATACAAACATAATAATTATAGCCTAAACATAAATTAACATATAAACATATAAACATACAGAAATTGCTCGCTTAATATAATAGGATACCGGTAAGTTGAGAAAAATAATGAATCAACAAATTAGGTGTTGATTCCCCAAAAAATAGTTATTTATCTTACTTTATTTATCTTATCTATTGTTTCATGGAAATGTAATCAACACCTATTGTATAATGTTGTTACTAGAGCTTAGCGAGAAAGTGTGTGCTTAAAGTGAAATAGCCTCGTCACATTTATGAAAAAGTCATGAAAATCGTTAAAAAATCAAAATTAAGTTATAAAAAATGTATTAAAACAAATAAAACTGACTAAATATATAATCTTTACTTTTAATTTATGTGATATAAAAGTGCCTACTCAAATTTTTCAGTAGTGAAAAGCTAAAAGTAGTTATACGTTCGAACGCTAGATCGCGCTAGCAGCATCAAGATGATACAGTCAGCGACCACATAATACAAATTGTATTACAACTAGTATAGCAGGATCCATTCAACTTGTCATAAAACATATGATCGACGAGCATATGATCACAATACTTAACCTACAAATGCTGAATCTCGCAGATTATTGAAAAGGTCTTTTAAAAAGTTATTCTTTGAAAGGTCTTCTTTAAAAAGGTCTTTTAAAGACTTTAAAGGTCTTCAAGACTTTCAAGCCTTTTGATTATTGTGTCGAAATCACTGTTTAATTATTACTGGAACAGCTGATTTATGACAAGTTAATTGGCTCCTGCTATAGTTCTGTGAACAGTTGTAGACCTCGCGAAAAAGCCATGCTAGCTGAAATCAGCTGTCAATGCGTTTAGCCGTAAATTAGCGGTTTTCTTGTCCATGTGTACAGAATTTGTATGAAATAATCTTGTCTCACTCCCACAATCACCGCTCTCACTCTTTCTTATCATTTACAGCCGACGGAAATTTGTTTCTGCTGTCAGCTGATTCCTAAAGGATCGGTTTTTCCTTTTTAAGGTCCTTCAGCGAGTTATCCCAGGGATGAGACCCGGCGCAAACTAAGTTTTGTATCACAAACCTCCTATATTCCAAATTTCGTCAAAATCGTTAGAGCCGTTTTCGAGATCCATTGGACATACAAACATATAAACATATAAAAATACATACAGAAATTGCTCGCTTAATACCGGGTTATCATAAAAGAATGGTGCGGTTTCAAAGGAATTGGTGCGATTTTCTGACAAACATTTGACGCGAATCAGTTCATGATTCCTGTCTAATTAAGGTTGTTTGGCTTGAACGCTGGTTTCTATAAAAATTCAATCTTCGCACTATTCTTTTATGATAACTCTGTATAATAGGATAAAAGCGAAATGGCACTCACTCATTCATCAGCATAACTAAAAATCCACTGAACCAAATGCGTTCAAATTTGGCATGCATTTTCAGTTGGAGCTTTAGACACGCACTAAGAACGGATTTTGAAAACATCCCAAAGATACGCCCA